>JAXRKP010002164.1:35000-62500 GCA_037039925.1 Doris montereyensis | reverse complement strand
TGAGCTGGATCTGCGCCATATGACACCAGGATCCGAGTGATCTCCCCTTGACTGAGAGCCACAGCTTTCCTCAAGGGAGTTAATCCTTGCTAGAAGTGCCAAAAGATGATAGAAATAGTGCAAAATTTTAAAGACGTAAAGTTTGCCTTGTCTTAGAACGCTCTGAAACATTGAACTCGACAACAACTTTGTACCTTTGAACGACGATGCCTGCAAAACAAACAAACGACCTGTATAACGATACATTATAAGGAGGGTTATTTGGGTCGTGTAGCCCAAATAAACATACTAACTATTTGGGCCATGTAAGATGCAAACATTATTTAGATATAAAAAGTAATATAACAATTTTTAACGCTAGTCAACCTCCAACCCCCCCCCCCCTACTACCGCGACACACCATTTTCCAACCCTGCTGTTATTATTCCAACATAAGATCTGAATAGTTGATATTAGGCCTATACCTCAGATATTTTATATATAATTCGAGATGCAACGGTAGAAATATTGAAATGTATACTTAATGAAGATGGGGTCCGACTTGTACAATTTCTGCTCAGTGATACAACGATAAATTTAAAGTCAAAGGGGCAAATAGCAACAGACCATGTGTAAGCAGCATCGGGACTCCGTAAGCCTGGGCTCTGATCATAGCTCTAATCTAAGTGATAGTAGGAACTTCTACGAAAAATGGAGTAGAAGATAGAATTCCACGAGAAATAATATACTCAGATAATTTAACCATAATATAGACGTACATGAGTGGGGACGATACCAAAATAAAAAAACATATCTTGAAGGAAAATGCAGACAAAACAGAACTTTCAACATTAATCAGAAATGATACGGAATGGAAAACATCCAGGAAAGTTAGTTCGTATCTTGTAGACAAAGAAGATATTCAACACATGAAGCAAATAACAAGCACAGCTTGGAATACATTGTCAAATTATCTGGAACAGAAAGGACCGAGTAAAACAGAAAACAAGCCTACAATTATATGATTTGTTGAATAAAAGATATCATTCTATACAAGTGTGCAACATGAGCGATGACGAAAACAGAAGAAACAAAGAAGACGCATTTCACAGAAAACAATTGCGACGAGTGCTGGGCATAATGCACTATCCAAACCAAATTTCGGATGAATCCCTATACTAAGAATGCTAGGAAACTCCATTTCCAACCCAAATTTTAGAGGCAAGGTGGAAATTATTCGGACATATCTTAAGAAGGGGCCACGGCATTCCCGCGAACATAGCAATGGCATTTTACTTCACAGAAAACGACAAAACACAAAGAGGACGACTTACAACTACCCTCCCAATCATCCTGAATAACGATCTAAAGAGCACAAAAATCATTATAATTAAACTAACATCACACAACGAAATGGAAATATTTAAAGAAATTGTAAGGTATAGAAGAGAAGGGTTTGCTTCCACCAGGCAGATCAAGAAAACAGCCAAGGCTGTGAAATCGGATGACCTCGTTGGTGGAAGGCCCTAAGTCAAGTAAGTCAACATTCTTGATCAACGTGCAGTTTACATCTAGGCTAGCGAAGGCGATAGTCTGGGTAATAGTAATATAATACAATTTTGAATAGACTACCACATTATGTAGATCGAGATCAGGGCTTCCTAATCTTTTCTATGCCTTGCACCCCCTACAAAAATATAATGACTTCTGTTGCCCAAGTTGACAAATTGGTAGGGAAAATGAATCAATAACTTCTTGCTTTGTCAGAAAAGAATTGCATGTAAACAGTATGCATGTAAACAATATACCACTTAAGTGCAAGTTTTATGACTTTTCACAATGGATTTGAAATTTATGTCATGTCAAAGAGGGCCTCTCCGTACGACATGGGCATTCTGAATGAGAGTTGAGCTGCCGCACAACTTGTTGACAATATCGACATGGTCCAATAAATAGGTCTAGTTAAGGATCAAATCTTTTTATAGCCTGTAACAGGCTATTCATAAGCACTGCAAATGATACAAATTACTTTTAGGCCTCTGTTTTCATTTCTCTCAGCCCCTCCCATTTCCACACTCCTCTACCCAATTTGACTTACAGGATCTTTCTTGGAAAGCAATTCTTCTGAGTGGTTGCTAGTCTCAAGAATTGAAACAACTTGTTCGACGTTGTCTTCTCCGATGGCATCGAACAGAGCAATACAGCTCTTACTCCGGATGGACCGGTATATCACCACTGTCAGTTTTGGTCGTAGACTTGGATTTGTCTGAATCAGTTGTTGGTTTGGATACCATGCTGTTCGTTGTATCATGGAATTGGTCGCAGGTCTTAAAGCCACAATCGCCACACGCCTTGAGAAAAACAAACAACAACAGTAGTCCAGCGAAGAGGATCAATAGAACATGTGCTGGAAATCAAGGCTAAGTTAACTAAGTAATGCTAGTAGTAGTAAAGTATGGCATTTCTATTGAAACATCTAGGCTAAGTAGCCATATCTATAATATTCTGTATAATCTGGGTATGGCAGTTTTACCTAGATCTAGATTCCATATCTTGATACAAATGAAGATGTTGATATATATTTTTAAACATAGATTGCATCTAAATAATTAGAGTGTTCTGATTTTGTTCTGTCTTACTTTGTGTCACTGCCCTCCCCTTTTTCTAATTCTTCTTCTTGTAAGGGGTGGGGCAAAGTGATTTTGTATTACGATAGTCTGATTAATACACAATTTACATTAGACTTCCACATTATCTATATCGAAATCATGGTTTCCTAACCTTTTCTATGCCTCGCACCCCTAGAAAACTTTTAATATGGACTCGCACCTCCTGTAAAAGCACTACCTCCTATAAATAATATACTACATTTGAGTAACAAGATTTCGCACACCCTAAATGGTTGTCTTGCTCCCCCAGGGGGTGGGAGTGCCCCGGGTTGGGAACACCGGGTCTAGATGGAAGGACTCATACCTGGAACTACCTATACCTGTACTGAGATTTCCTAGACTCATACTCATAATTTCGTCAGGCACGCATCAAGGGACATAACTGAGAATGGTATGAGTATAGAAGGTTGGGCTTGTCGGTTTTGTTGTTGGGTTTTTTGTGTGTGTTTCTTTTTAATATCTCTACTATATATCACTTCCCCCACCCCCACCCCCTTCCTTTTTTCTTTCTCTTCTTTCTCGTGCGATTATTTATAAAGATTTTAGATAACGATACTCAATACTCACATCATTTTAATATGTACGTAAAACATTGCTTTATCCACCCGAGGCCTAGATCTAGATTCTACATTATTACAACGACATAATAAATAATATGCCTAGGTCTAGATCTAGGTATCTAGATATAGATCTAGATTTAGATTCTTTTACTTTAACATTTTAGATCTTATCTATTATGCTTACCCACTGAAAATAAGCTATGAATAAACCATCTACCGCAAGATCTGGAAGTCAGAATTCAAATTCCCTTGTTGCTTTGATAAGTTTAAAATATTAACAAAAACAATAAAGAGAGAAATTGATCTCACTTCGAAATAATCAGCAAATGAGGCTAGAGGCTAGTAAAAATTGCAATGAAAAAAGACGTTATTTTTTATGTCCAAGCATCGCGTTCAAAACCAATGCCTTTTAGGTCACATTAAACAGTGTGCGCGGTTGCTAAATGAAAGGACATAAGATATTGAATAAGCCTATGACAAACAGTGAGGTAAGGGGCATGTCGAAAGGGAAGGAAATAACGGTGGATAATATTAAAGCACCATAGGAATTTTTGTTTGTTTGATTCGATTTACCCACATCCACAACTAAGGTGATCTCGGAGTTTTTGGTAGGATTTTTAAATTTGCCCAGACTGCCCTGTAAACAGCCAAGGGATCTTTACCGTGCACAGTGTTATTATCTGCATACAGGACCTCCTCTTTATCGTCCGTCTCCGATGGGACTAGGTATAGATCCACCTACCTGGACTTTGGGGGGGGGGATAGATTTTGCTCGAAAAAATATCTAAAAATCGAGAATATTTTTCAATCGTTGGCGGGGCTCGAACCCACTACCTTTTGGTCGAGAAACCGACACCTTGCCTCTGGACTACCGAGTCCCCCACCACAGGAACAAAGACGAGACAAATACAAGGAATATACAGAAAAAGAACCCTAGCTATCATGAGGATCGAGTTCGCGACCTCTGCGTCGGCACCATCGTCTCGCCATGAAAGGAATTTGTTTGTTTTGTTTCTTTGAAATTTACCTCATCCACCATTGGGGTGTTTTCAGGGTGATTTAGAGGATACAGCAAGATGAATGATGCGTGAAAAAAGAAGGAAAGGAAAGAAGTAAGACCTATCAGCAACCCCCGCCAGCCGCTCGCCCATGAGAGGAAAGCGTGCTACCAACCGATCTAATTTCACTACTTATTATGGGGATTATGAATTCAGAGTTCCTCTTTGTTCCTATGGGGCTTTCATGTTATTCAATGGCATTTCCTTGACGGAATAAGCCTATGATAGGCTACTCTCCGCTTCTTTTTTTATATTGCATTTTGTTCTTTCTTCTTCTTCTAACATCATGCCATAAGATTTCTTTCTTTCTTTCTCAATTCCCATTCTACATTGGGATGTATGGGTTCAAATGTCCGAGATGATCTTTCTCCAGGATACCATGTCCTGGCATTTTCTGTTTTCCTTCAAAAAATAATAATTTTTATGCTTCAATGCCTCTTTTATATCTTCTTCCCACTTTCTCCGAGGTCTGCCTTTTGGTCTTTAGCACTGCATACTGATTTAGCTATTCTATTGTCATTCATTCTGTTTACATGCCTAACCCATCTCAATTGATTTGTTTCTATCTTAGTTTTTATGCCATCTGCTTTGGTTTGATCTCTTATTGTTGTGTTTCTGATTTCGTCTTTCTTAGTTTTCCCTACTACTCTTCTTAAATATTTCATTTCAGCTGCCTGTACTCTACTGTATTCTTTACTGTCTTAAGTCCAAGTTTCGTGGCTATAGAGGAGAGTAGGACAATAAACTGTTTGTATACTGCCATTTTGGTTTTTGTTGACAATTCTTGCTTACCTACAAATGCCTTTCCTAGATGGTTGTATATTACACTTGCCTTTTGATTCTCTGGTTGATTTCTTCTCTTAGTTTTCCCTCTGAGTTAATCATTACTCATAGGTAATTGTAGCTTTGAACTTGTTCTAAATTCTCCCTGCCTAATTTAAGATTTTGTGTTTTAGCTATTGTTTTGGTTTTCTTTGGATTTTCCAAACATCGGCAAATGAAAGCATTGATACATTTACTGGTTTGAGCTCCATACACCTACATTCATTTTCTTCATTTGTGAGAATGCCTTTGCAATTGAATCCATAAATTTGATAAACAAAAGAGGACTTAGGATACAACCCTGTCTTACTCGTATATCTACATCAAATTCTGCAGATATGTTTCCAGCTACTCTTACTGCACATGTTGGTTTATTGTAAAAAAAACTTTTAGTGGTTCTATTAAATGTTGCTCTACATTGTGTTCTTTTAAGGAATGCCATAGTTCGTCCCTCCTCACGGTGTCAAATGCCTTTTCTAAGTCAATGAAACACAGGTGCAAGTCAATGTTTCTCTCAAAGAATGTTTCTTTTATTTGTCTAAGTGTAAATATGTGGTCTTGTACACTTCTTCCTGGTCAAAATCCACTCTGATGTTCTTCAATCTGATCCTCTACTCTTTTCCTTAGTCTCATTTCTAGTATCCTGGCATATACTTTTCCTGGAACACTAAGTAGTGATATCCCCCTATAATTTGAGCATTCCATAATTGATCCTTTCTTAAGTATTGGTACTACCGTTTCCTTTTTCCAGTCGTCTGGCACCTGTTTGGACTTCCATGCTTGCTGGCATATTGCATGTGGTAGTTTGTCTGCCTCTCTCCCTTGGTTTTTAATCATTTCTGGACAAACTTGATCTGCTCCTGGGGCTTTGCCTAATTTCGCTTTTCTTATAGCTGTTTGGATTTCTTCCATTGATATATCTACATCCTCAGCTGTCTCCACTATTTTACTTGTTACTCTTACTAATTGATCTTTACTCCTTGTTTCATATGTTCTGGAGGGATTATGTAATTGGTGAAAATACTTTCTCCATGTTTCCATGATTTCGCTGTCTTCTTTCATTATTTCTCCTTTGACATTCTTAATTTGTCGTATTGGCCTGCTTTAGTCTTTCTCATGCTCTTCATTGCCCCCCCCCCCCCCCCCCAGAACAGCTTTTGATTTCCTTGATAGCTTTCTTGGAGTCTTTGTCCAAACGCTCCCCATTGTTCCTGTTTTACTTTCCTCACTTCCTCTTTGGCGATACTTCTTTTATTCACGTAATCTATCCTATCGTCTGGTCTCTTTGTTTGCAAGTATTTCTTCCAGGCATCCTTCTTTTCTTTGATCTTCGTCTTGACATTCTCATTCCACCATGCTATTCTTTTCCTATCTCCTTTAATTTGTTTCCTACCACAGACCTCTTCAGTACAACTGAGGAGTGTTTCTTTATACATCTGCCACTTTTTCTTCTATTGTGCTATCATTCAGATCCATCTGTCTTTCACTGATAAATGTTTTTATCCTAGATTGATAGGCCTGTTTTACTACTGGTTTATTTAGTTCCTCTATTTTGAGTTTAGTAGCTTTCTTCTCTTTCCTTTTCTGTTTGTTTTCCTCTGTCAGTAATCTCATTTTGGCAATCACTAAGTGATGATCACTAAATATATCTGCTCCTCTGTTTACTCTTGCATCCAATGTACTGTAAAAAAAGGGAGCTGCTAACTATTATGTAGTCTATCATTGACTTTTCACACCTGTCTTCATTTACTCTTGTATATTTATGGATATCCTTATGAGGAAAAAAGGTGTTGGTTATTTTCATGTCATTCTTTAGGCAAAAATCTATGAATCTCTCTCCATTTGAAGAAGTTGTTGTCTTTCCTTCTTTACCTGTTACTCCACCTAACGTTTCTACATTGTTGCCTAACCTAGCGTTTAAATCTCCTAAAAGCATTAGTTCCTGTTTGGATTTAAGATCCTCTGCAGCTATTTGTAAATCATTTTCGAAGATATCTTTTCTTCTTTAGTTGCGTCTTCGTTTGGTCCATAAGCTACTAATAATTTAATTTCTCGTCCTTTTGGTTTAATAATTAACTCTAATAGCCGTGGGCTTATAAAATTCCAACTTTCTAGTAGCTTTTCATACCTTTTATGCACTAGGAGGCATACTCCTGCTCTAGCTCTATCTTTGACATCTACTCCTGAGAAGATTAAAATATAATTCGGTCCTACATTTTCTATTCCTTGTCCTTTTTTCTGTTTCTGTAATTGCCAAAATATATACTTTGAATTTTTCCATTTCTTCAACTACTTCTTACTCTTTTCCATTTTTTGCTCTAACGTTCAATGTTCCAACAATCACAGTCCGTGTTCGTTTCCAAGTTCATATTCCAAAGACCAAGCCGGTTATATTCCTTTTACTTCTCTGAATCAAGTTTTTTTGGATAAGCAGGGGATTAGCCCACTGTACCCTAGGTAGATGGTGGGGCTGCCACCTTGAGGCCCCTACCAGGCCTTGTTATTTTCTGTCAGGGTTAACTCCCTTAACCTTTAGTCATTCAAGACCAGCCTGCAAGGCAGCAGGTTGTTATTTTCTGTCAGAGTCGACTCTCTTAGCCTTCGGTCAATCAAACCGGCCTGCAAGGCAGCAGGCTGTTTTCTGTCAGGGTTAACTCCCTTAATCTTTGGTCAACCAAGACCCGCCTGCAAGGCAGCAGGAGACTCGTGGAGGGCGGGATCATCTACTCCCCGTACAGGTGCTTACCTGTCCAATGCCGGGCCATGAGATTGATAGTTGAATAACTCGAATAGCCTGATAAAGGGTTAAATAAAGCCAAAATGCCCAATCCTGTTTGTATTGTTTCTTTTGGTGGAGTGGTCATATTTTTCGTTCATATTTGAGACTTCACTCCACCATACTTACTTGTCTTTTCAACTTTGATTGACTGATTTGATTTTACCCACCATCACAACTAAAGGGATCTCGGAGATTTTGGTAAGATTTATTAGGGATCTTTAACGTGCACATAGTGTTATGATCTGCAGACGCCTGTGTGTCGATCAACCTACCTGGACCTATAATTTTCCAAGCTATCAGGCACGAACCCACGACCTTTTGATTACAAGGCCGACATCTTGCCCCTGGATCACCAAGTGCCCTGTATCTTTTATACGACGAGATGGTGACGATACATCCCCCATAAATGATAAGAGGTAATAAAACTGATGTAAACTGATGTAGGTCGATAACCAGTGAAGAGGCATATTAAAACAGTAACGAAAGGCCTAATACTAATACTAATAGAAAGAAAACAGAACAGAACAGCGACATTTTCGGGGTCCACCCATCGTCAGCAACAAAGAAAGACATAGAAACATTTACTAGGAAACAATGTTGAACGGAAGTAATGATGCCGATAGGTGGCTCATAGTGCAACGATCCATGGCAGTGTCATTGGCACTATTTCCATCATTCGACCACAACTGAGAGAGAGGGTGGCCTTGTTTCAGATATGTACATTTTTTTATTACCGAATAGCGAAAACGGCCGAGAAAACTGATAACACAGAATCGCTGTTCAAGTTCAATTACTGACACCGAATTCTCAAGCGTCCTACTGCACAGAGGAAAGCCGCACAACCACGAAGACGAAGAAGGATGCCTGCACCATGCTGACTGAGACTGAGATGAAAACTACAAAATTCACTCAAAGGTAAAGCGCTGGAATAGCTTTTGTCACTGTCAGAGGGGCCATCAAAGCTAGTCTGTAAAAAAAGGTGCTGCGACACCAACTCTTATCAATGAACAACGTCCAGAGCCCCAATCGCCAGGGCCAGGTGAGGTATAGCACTAAAAATATTTTGTGACGAAACGCTGGTGCATCTGGGCAGACAATTCCTTAATCATCAATGAATGACCTGTGAAGTCGGTGTTTATTTAGACAAAGACGTGTCGCCAGCCTGTACCTCTACTACGGGCATGAACTCCAGGACCGGCGCCATACCGGTTGCTGACACGCGCGTGAGTGGACGAAAACTGATATTTTTTTGTTCCTTTTTTTTGTGCGCGATAATTCGTTGATTGTATACCATTATACTTTCCTTGTGATACAAAACCGGCTGAACATCTTGTGGGCGCTAATACAGAACATGTCGTACTTGTCTCCCTTTATAATCAAAGTACATGTAGTTCGACAAGTTGTCGTCACAACCCTAAAAAAAATTGAAGTTTCTCGTATCTTCCATATATTTATTATTATTATTATTATTATTATTATTATTATTATTATTATTATTATTATTATTATTATTGCGATAACTATATGAACAGGGTGGCATACTGTCAAAGAGTTTTTAAAAATCAAATGGCCCTCAAGATGTTACCAGTACACATATAATTTTTTTTTCTCACGACTTTTAAACATTTTTATAAGAATTTGTATTTTCAGCTTCATCTTTCACGCAAGGGTGGACACAGGAGATTTAACAACCCACCATGCTTTCTTGATTACGTGTCTTATCTTTTTACTGTCCAAAGAAGATCGATTGTGAGTGTAAGTGACATCTTTGATGAATGCCATCTTATTTTTGATCAACTGGTCCTGAGGCTACTTGTTCATTTAATTCTGTATTTTACCATTCACAGAAGGGCTTAGGTACCTCAAACTGATATGGGAAAATCAAAATCCCTAGGTCCCCGGCAAATCTGGGATGATTTTACAATCCACAGAGACTTCCCGATTAGAGAGGTTCCACTGTATAACAAAGAAATATACATATGTATGATACAGCCTATAACTATAAGTAGTATAAGATCAAAATGAAATTGGACATGAATATACGTGACCAAAATAAAACCGGTTGTACAAAAATAGATAGGACCAAAATAAAATCAGTTGCATGAAAACACATAAGACAAAAATAAAACTGGATGTATGAAAACACAAAAGATCACAATAAACCAGTTGAATGAAAACACATAAGAATACACTTATTGATTTAATAATTGAAATTTCCCCTATCCACCAAATGCGATCTTCTCTGGATGAATTAAGAGGAAATTGCAAGATAAAAGATAAATGAAAGAATGAGCAGAGAGAAGTAGAACCTACTAACTACTAGTAGTGCTCGCCAACGGCAACATCCAAAAATATAAAACCAGATATAAAAACACATAAAACCAGTATTAAACCGGAAAAGAAAACAAGCCACAAAATCAGATACAAAAAGACATAACATCAAAATGAACGGGATGTGAAAACAAAACAAGAGACCAAAATAAAACCAGATCGAATGACTTGATAATTTCGAGCAAATGATTTATTCATTTCATGAAAGAATAAAAAAGCGAATAACAGTAATATTATTCTTGCATGAGCTCATATTATCTCCAAAGCAACTGGTTCCATAATACAAGCCATACATATGAAAGATATGATCCGTATATTACACGGTAAATATGTCTATAAAGTGTCTGTACTTTTCATTAAATGAAAAAAAGAGGGAAGAATCATGAATCCAAACTGCTCAAAACCAACACATTTTCAGGCTCGGACTCAAAACCAATGTATAAAAATAATCATATGGATATCAATGGTGACAGGCACAAACTGTCTGACCACAATCATTTCAAATTTCTGTCTAAGACGCCAAATTCAAGTCCCCACTACACACATTTAAATCATGATTTTTTATATATAGAACATTACCACACATATTCATATATCATGGTTGTACGGAAAAAAAAATTTAATGACAAATAATAACCGACTTGTTTATTTTAAATAACTTTCTCTTCAGTGAAAAGTTTTTTTATAACTTGGGATGTTTGTGCCTGTCCCCATCAATTCATATCATGTCATCAGTTTCTTTTGTCAACTCACAGGACAAAGAAAAAAACCCAAAACAAACAAACGACAATACAGACTGTAAATTGCTAAGACTGGGCATTAGTTTGTTTGGGCTTATGATTGATAGAAACGTTCTGAGTTAAAATCATTTAGAATTAAATATGATATGATGACCACTTTTGAAGAAAGAAATTAAGAGTGAATAATAGTTTGTGCCTCTGTTCAGATAAAAGAAAAACAATTAGCATAAGCCTGTAAAAATAAAATATCTATGACATTGCCAACCATTGAACTTCATCTGTATCGTAATTTGAAACAAATGACACCATGAGAGGTTTTAAATCATAGCAACAGCTACTCTTTGCTAATAATAATGGTATCCCTTCTTAATCCCAATGAAAAAGAGTACATTGAGTATTCAAAATAACATAACTCTCCACCCCTGACCAAGAAACACAATAGAAATAAAGATACTATGAAAATGACACAACCCACTATGCATGTATATGTGGCACTTAAAAAAAGGTTATGATCCGCTCTATAATGTGTTACAAACAAACCTGAGACTGGAGGGGGAGAGAGAGACAAGGAGAGGCTGTATAACTACTGTAACAAAGAAAAGAAAAAAATGCAGAAAAAACTATCTATGCGATGCTCAGTAAGAAGTAAATCAATTCATGACATCTTAAAGTACTTAAACCAGGAAGCAATACATGTATCTCATAAAATAGTGAAATTACTAGAAAAAAAATCCACCTCGTATTTAGAGTGGTATGGTTTGAACCCAGTCCTTCTGTCCTCATAGGCAGTGAACTCACAGTACGTTAAAGTAGTATATAACCTTTTTGGACAAGAGAAGGGTGAATAAAACTACACTGGAAGAAAGCCATTCTCATGTTTAGAAGTTCCAGTTGTATATTACACATATACTTAATGTTGTTTGAATAGATATATTGAGTATAAACTGAAGCTGTATTTGGTAGAAAAGGAGACACGATTGATCAAGTTATTTTTAAAAGTTCGAAAGACTATTAGTAAAAACATGAGGGGGAGGGGGAGGGGACCCCTCAAAATAAAACAGCAACACCCCCTTTGAATGGTTCACCTATTATATTTATATCTATCCATTTCATGGATGCAGTGAGAAGGCAAAGTAAGTCCCAAAACTCATTGTTGAGCATAGACTAATCAGGCAGGAGTAAAGTACCTGATTTTTCTTCCAGGCATATAGCATAATGTGGTAGTTTGCCATTGCTTTCACCAAGTGTTAATAGACCTACCCATTTCCTGTTGGCTCAACATTAGGATCACAACAAAATTGCCCACGCCCAGAATTTAACTCAGGTCCCCCAAGTGGTAGTCAGATGCTTTGCCAACTGAGCTACCGACACTACGTCTTATATGGATATCGGTCAATAAATCACTGCAGCTATTTTCAAACTTCAAGTGTGATGCAGCAATGAACGCTAATTCAGCATTAAAAAGTCCACAGTATAATCTTCAATCGTTATTTTGGGTTGTTAAAAGCAATCAAAAACATGGAAAGAATGCAGATGAGTGTGGGTAGCCGTGTCTTACTCCTGAGTATCTATCGCCTGGTGTTGATAAGGCACACTCTTGTTATTCTGAGTAAACCAGGAACATTTTGGAAGGAAGATAATGATGACCATATTGTGCTCTTGACTATGATGGAAAGACAAAATGTCTTATACTTGTTTGTATTTTTCATTCAACCAAACTTCTTTTCTCTCTTCTTCTTCTCCCCCCCCCCCCCCCCAATGAAAACACCTAAAACCAATGTCAAAACCCAAATGACGTGCCATTCATTGATAACACCAGAGAGACAAAAAAATCAATCATAAGAACTGCAAGCCAGGCCATTTGATCACTTGAAACATATTTTTCATCATGATGCATCCATAAAAAGGAACAAAATGTAATCCTTGTCATCTTGACATTTCATAAAAACTACCAAAGCCCATCAAAGGGTTATTTAAAGGTTACAGTTATATTCATATTATGCTCGTATATTATGTTCAGATATGGACGAGTGGAAATAAAATTCCTTTAAAAAAAATCAACTTAAAGCTCATATATATATATATATATATATATATATATATATATATGGACAGCTCCTTAAACTGAGGAATCCTTCTATAAACTTAAATTCAAACGTAAGACATTTATTTGTCCGAATTGAGCAAATAGTGAAAATAAGCACATAAGAAAATGTTCTCAATGATTTTTTTTTCATTGTTACTTCACAAAAGCCAACTGAAACTTAAAAAGCTAAAAGATCAATCTGATTTACAAAAAAACACATTTGCATTGACGCAATTTCAACAGATAAACACTCTTCCTTTGAAGAAATGAAAACGATCACATCGGACAGGAGTGGTGGGGTGGACAGGATTGAGGCCGAGCACCATCCATTATTTGTAGTAGTGGCAGGTTAAGTCAGAACTGTAGATGCAGATATAGTCCCCTTTCCTACGCTCGCTTCTTTTTATTGCGGCGGCCAGATTTCTTGCTACCAGCAGATGGCGCTGCTGCTCCATGAGCAGCACCAGGATGGCTCCATCCCGACTCTGGCCCCGGGGGTTGTCTGTTGGCCCGGCCGTTGGCTTTGTTAAAAAGATGGCTGAAGATTTCCTCCATAGTTGACTCTCTGCAAATAAAAAAACTTGCCGTAAAAACACCTCCTTTAAGAGCTATGATGACTAAGATGAATGGAATGATCCCCACAGTGCCTCTGGAAGTGAGTCTCCAAGCAGCACTTCAAGGTGAGCCAATGTAAACCCCTTTTAAACGTAATATATAAAAACAATTGTTGCATTTGAAAGGTGTCAGTTTTGGCCCCAAACACCACTTCTCTTTTCCCCTCGTCACACCCTGGTTTGACGTTGTATCGGCAATTATCTGGCAAAGAGTTGATTTCGCTGAATTTTTCAAGCAAATTTTACAATTTACACCAAGGTGCAAACAACTTAAAATTTTTGTCAGTTTCATGACAGGAAAATGGCACAAGATAAAATACCCTTAAAATGGTCATAAACCTTTTATGTCTTTTCTAATACTCTGAAATGCATGCAATCCAGCAAGAAAAGGCAAAGGATTTCAAATGGAAAGAACCAATAGAAGGTAATGCATCATCATACTTTCGTTGCATAATCAAGGAATCATTTCAAGGTAAAAACGTTTGTACGCATAAATAAGTCGTTTAAGAAGTAATTTAAAAATACATAATCGAAACGTTTCATAAAGAAATATCAGTTTGCTTATACTACCAAATTTAGGTTGAATACATGCACCTTTTACATATTATCATATTTATAGGTATTTTTTTGTTTGAATTCAAAAGTCATTGAAATTTACCTTCTCCAGCTATTGCAGAGATCCCAAGAATGAATCAAGAGGAGTATGGCAAAACGAAATATGAAGAAGATTGATGCAACATAAATGAAAGGAAATAAACAGGATCTAACAGCAACACCCATCCGACTAGCCTAATATGTTACAGAAACTGAACATATTTGTTTACAAGAGACTACTTACGCAGTGCCACGATAGCGGGCTCTTCTGTTGCCTCCATTCGCAATCCTCGTCCCCACTAGATGGTCATTAGCTTTCATGTGCTTGAAAAACTCTTGCTGGAAAACAGAGGAGGAGAGATACATTTATTACGGGCTCTTGAGAATACAGCAAGATTAGAATAAATGTAAAGAATGATAAACAACGGATGAAAGGTCTGTAAAAGATTAAAGAGAAAGACAATGGACCTTCCAGCAACACTAACCAAAAAGTACAGTCATGCCTCGTTACAAGATCAAGTTTAAAGTATGGAATGATAAATAATAAAGAGTGATTAAACTGCCATCAAAGAAATTGAACAAACTGTGAAAAACATAACTTACAATGTTAAAATAAAACATATAGGAAGAAGGCTATCCTTAGTACTAAACATGGTTCATAATGCATTCTTGTTTTATTTCATGATGAAGCCATGGATGCAGAGGACACAGAGGTAGTGGGATAAAAATTGTTTGACGTCCAACATTTTTTTTTCTTCTTTTTTTTCCTTTATATTAATCTTGTCTTTGTTCCTATGGGATTCAATATTCATTTCTTGTCCTTATTCATCACAATTAACATGCCCCTTGCCTCACTGTTTGTCTTTGTTCTTTAGGATCTAGAGTGTATTCTACAAGAGAAAACTAAATGGTGAGTGACACAATTACTCACATGGCACTTCATCCACTCTGTAATTTCATACACATGGCCCTCCATCAAAGCGTAATAATGCCATAGAAATCCTAGCATAGTCGACTCTGCCCACACATCACCCTGAAAACAAAAAGAAACATCTTGATTACCAATGCAGAAGTTTCTACGACTTGATTTGATTTGATTTTGATTTATCCACATCTGCAACTAAGGTGATCCCGGAAGTTTTGGGCAAGATTTTTAATTTTGCCCAGACTGCCTTCAAAACAGCCCAGGGATCTTTAACGTGCACATAGTGTTGTGATCTGCACACAGGACCTTCTTTTTATCATCTGTCTCCGATGGGACAAGGTGTCAATCCATCTACCTGGACCAGGGAGGGTAGATTTTAATTTTAAAAATCTTAAGAGAATTTTTCAACCGTTGATGAAAGACACCTGAATTCCTTTTTATGACAGGAATATGACTTTGAAATAATACAAATTATCAAGTTTAAGTGAATGAAAATTTAAAAGATACTTTCAAGACAAAACACCCATTAAAGAATGCATTTTAAAAGTTTTCTTTTTATACCATAATTATTATTTCTATTAGAGTGTGTGACATAAGTAATTACTTTTAAATGCAATTTTTAAAAATACTACATATTATTATGCATGTTGTGTGCATGAAAACATTAATTCCCGTATCCATATAAACAATTTATCTACCTATACCTTTATTTATTTTTACACGTCCGTAAAACAAATTTTCCTCTGGGATACAATAAAGTATATGAAATCGATATGAATTTGAACCCCTGACCTCTGGATTGAGAGGTCGACACCTTGCCTCTGTAAGGCATGTTCACTGTCGTTTGCTATAGCGTTAAGTGGAGCAGGGGAAATACATCACCTCCTCCTAAACAGGATGCTAGCCTGTCACAGATGTTTTTACTCCCAAACTTTTGATTCATTATCAAAATCTCTTTTTGCTAGGTATTAGTTTGTTTGTTGTTTGCTTTAAAGATAAACCCTGTCCACCGTTTGCGGTGATCTCAGCTATTGGTATGACAGAACACAATTTTTGGGTCAAATTTTCTTTCTGCTAGCTGTGATTAGGATAGAAGAAAGTGTTTGAGTCAATATCAAATTTTCTCTTCGCTAGCTATTGGTAAGACAGAACACAGTTTTTAGGCCATTATCAAGTTTTCTTCCCTACTAACTGTAATTAAGATAGAAGGAATGTTTTTGAGTCATTATCAAATTTTTTCTTTGCTAGTTATTGGTATGTCAGAATAAAATGACATCAAGAACTTACCTCTTTTGCTGCATGTCTATCGTTACATTTTCCACAGTATCTGGCGCAATAAAATGGACGATCAACAGGAAACCGACGGTGTTTGCCGCCACAGTTATCACAGGGCATAATATTGGCAGCCTATGGAATGAGTTGAAGAAAAGTGATAATAGGACAAAGTGTAACATTTAAGTGAAGAAATAACAACAAAAAAACAACTAGTGGGACTAAAGAGAGATATAATTGAAATACAGAGAACAGGGTTTTCATTCTCAAAATATTGCAAGATACTGCATTTAAGTTTCAAACTAAGCCATATAAGTATTTCAGAATATATAGTTTAAAATTAAGCCATCAATGTTATGGAAATGTTCTCAGTGTACAATACATAGTATGTCTAAAGCACCTCTTTAATTTTGGTTTCTAGCTTGGACAACATCTCAGCAAACGCTTTCTGAAAGTATAAAATACAAAACAAACAAAATTACGAGATAAAACATCCCAGAAATTCTTTTTTTCTCTCCAAACTCCAAAGAAAGACAAACAAACACCATAAGCAAATACCACAAAAAAAATAAAAACAAAACAAAAACGACTCAGCCGCTTCATGTATTTAATAACTTTATAATCTCTTCAATGAGCTACATACATTTGAAGAGAATGTAAAAATAAATTTCATCAGCAGAGAAAGATGTGAAATTAACCAACAAAAGACACTGTTCTCCATAATCATCGTTATGCTTGTTTTTGTATTCAAACAGAAGTTGAATAAGCATGAAATAATTGTCTCTTTTGTTTCTTCCATAAGCAATATTTATCTGAGCTTCGAGTCCAATCAAGGTGCCAGACAGAAAACTTCCAATCTCCTTCCTCTCACACATTCTGTGTTTCTGATTTTGTCTCTTTTAGTTTTCCCTACTACTCTTCTTAGACATTTCATTTCAACTGCTTGTACTCTACTGTATTTTCTACTGTCTAAGGTCCAGGTTTCGCTGCCATAGAGGAGAGTAGGACAATAAATTGTGTTGTATACTGCTATTTTGGTTTTTGTTGACAATTCTTGTTTACCTACAAATGCCTTTCCTAGATGATTATATATTGCATTTGCTTTTTGGATTCTCTGGCTGATTTCTTCTATTAGTTTCCCCTCTGAGTTAATCATTAATCCTAGGTAATTGTAGCTGTGAACTTGTTTTAAATTCTCTTGCCCAATTTAAGATTTTGTGTTTTAGCTTCTCTAGTTACTAGCATTGTTTTGGTTTCTTTGCATTTACCCTCATTCCTCTTTTATTTAGTTCATTGTTCATAATATCGATATTCAACTGACGGTTACTTTCTGATTTTCCAAACAGAACTACATCATCGGCAAATGAAAGCATTGATACATTTACTGGTTTGAGCTTTCACACACCTACATTTATTTTCTTCATTTTTGAAGATGCCTTTGCGACTGAATCCATAAATGTGATAAACAAAAGAGGACTTAAGAGACAAACCTGTCTTACTCCTATATCTACACCAAATTCTGCAGATATGTTTCCAGCTACTCTCACTGCACATGTTGGCTTATTGTAAAAACTTTTAATGGCTTCTATTAAAGTCTGCTCTACATTGTGTTCTTTTAAGGAATGTCATAGTTCGTCCCTCTTCAGTGTCAAATGCCTTTTCTAAGTCTATAAAACACAGGTGCAAGTCAATGTTTCTCTCGATGAATTTTTCCATTACTTCCTGGTCTAAATCCACTCTGATGTTCTTCAATTTGATCCTATACTCTTTTCCTTAGTCTCAATTCCAGTATCCTGGCATACACACTTTTCCTGATATGCTAAGTAGTGATATCCCTCTATAGTTTGAGCATCCCATAGTTGATCCTTTCTTATGTATTGGTACTACCGTTCCCTTTTTCCAGTCGTCTGGCATCAGTTTGAACTTCCATGCTTGTTGGCATGCTGCATGTAGTATATTGTATGCCTCTCTCCCTAGGTTTTTAATCATTTCTAGATAAACTTGATCTGCTCCTGGGGCCTTTTCTAATTTCACTTTTATTATAGCTGTTTGGATTTCTTCCATTGATATATCTACATCTTCAGCTGTCTCCTCTGGATTACTTGTTACTCTTACTAATTGATTTCATATGTTCTGGAGAGATTATGTAATTGTTGAAAATACTTTCTCCATGTTTCCATGATTTTGCTGTCTTCTTTCATTATTTCTCCTTTAACATTCTTAATTTGTCGTATTGGGCATGCTTTGGTCTTTCTCATGCTCTTCATTTGGCAATCACTAGGTGATGATGGATAAATATTTCTGCTCCTCTGTTTACTCTTGCATCCAATGTAGTGTAAAAAAGGGAGCTGCTAACTATTATGTAGTCTATCATTGACTTTTCACACCTGTCTTCATTTACTCTAGTCTATTTGTAGATATCTTTATGAGGAAAGAAGGTGTTTGCTATTTTCATGTTATTCTTTAGGCAAAAATCTTTTAGTCTCTCTCCATTTGAAAAAGTTGTTGTCTCTCCTTTTTTACCTATTACTCATTCTTATGTTTCTATATTGTTGCCTAGCGTTTTAATCTCCTAAAACCATTAATTCCTGTTTGTGTTTAAGATGCTTTACAGCTATTTGTAAATCATTTTCGAAGATAACTTTTTCTTCTTTTAGTGGCATCTTCGTTTGGTCCATAAGCTATTAATAATTTAATTTCTCTTCCTTTTGGTTTAATAATTAACTTTAATAGCCATGGGGTTATAAATTTCCAACTTTCTAGTAGATTTTCATGGCTTTTATACACTAGGAGGCCTACTCCTGCTCTAGCTCGATCTTTGACATCCACTCCTGAGAAGATTAAAATATGATGATTTAGTCCTTAATTTTCTATTCCTTGTCCCTATTCTGTTTCTGTAATGGCCAAAATGTCTACTTTGAATTTTTCCACTTCTTCAACTACTTCTAACTCTTTTCCATTTATTGCCCTAACATTCCATGATCTAAAAATCACAGTCTGTGTTCGTCATATTCGTCGAGAAAGGTCAAGCCGGGCATATTGCATTTATTTCTCTGAATCAGTTTGGTTTTGGATAAGCAGGGATTAGCCCACTGTACCCTCAGTAGATAGTGGGGCTGCCACCTTGAGGCCCCTAACAGGCCTTGTTATTTCTGTCAGGGTTAACTCCTTCAGCCTTTGGTCATTCAAGACCAGCCTGCAATGTAGCAGGTTGTTTTCAGTCAGGTTAATTCCCTTAGCTTTTGGTCAGTCAAGACTGGACTGCAAGGCAGCAGGTTGTTTTTTGTCAGGCTTAACTCTCTTAGCCTTTGGTCAGTCAAGACCCACCTACATGCAGCATGAGACTCGTGGAGGGCAGGATCATCCACTCCCCGTACAGGTGCTTATCTGTCCACTGCCTGGAAACACAGTTGTTATAATATGATAATTTGTGAACAGTGGGTCTGTCTGATAATCTTCGGGCATTTTTCTACACGTAATCCATGCAATTTGAATTCTGTCCCATTTATCTTCATCAAACAAGAATAATTGCAGAGGTGAATAATATGATTTGATTATCTCCATAATTAACTTACATGTGTGGTGTATGAACATAACAAACACCCTAATCTGAGCTTTTCATCCTGACTTCCATATTATGCACAGGTTTTTAGATTACATACAATGATTATCACATTGTAAAACTAAGTCCCATACACAAGAGTTGAACGTAGGATAATGGGGAGTTGAGTCCTGATTTTTCTAGGCAAACAGCATCGTATAGCAGTTTCCCAATGCTTTCTATGTTGGCTTTACTTTTACCAGTCTGAAAAGGCTTTGCTACCCATAATTTCGTTACTAGGTCGACAGGAGGGCTAGAAAACTTTGCCCACACTAGGAATCGAACGAGTGCATTCTGAAAGATAATCTGATGATCTGCTGACCGAGTCTTGCATTTATAGTATACATAAATAATCTATCATGAACCAAATCAAAATTTAAGTGACTTGTAGCAGATTTTGTACCAAACATCTATTTCACTTACCCATGCTTCGGCCTCCATTTCTTCTTGTGTATGGCTATCATAATTTTTTCGTTTGACCTGAATTAGTAGAGGAAATGACATTAAATAATATTAAAACGGCATAGAAACAAAGACCCGACAAATACAAGGAAAAGACAGAAAACATCTTGGCCATCATAGAGATCAAACCCATGACCTCTGCGTCCGCACCCATTGCCTTACTATGAAAGGAAAGTGAGCTATCAACCGTGCTAACTACGCTTCTTAAAAAGGAGTTTCCATTAACAAAGTCTTTCGCACGAATCCAAACAAGACTAGCAGTCATATTCACTGACCACTGACAGTTTGTTCCCTTAGTATCCTAAATTACAATTTTTCTCGATCTCAACCTAGTATTATTTTTATAAACAATCATTAAACATTGACGAATAAATACTTGATTTTGACTTATCCTCGTGGTGCCTGGGAAGCACATAAGGCTGAAACGAATAAATACATTACAATATATAGTATGCTTCTGAAGTAGATCTAACATAACTGAATAGTAGAGAGATTTTAAGTTACACAAACACACAGATGACAATGGACGAATAATGGTATGTAAGCAACCATTTCTCAAGGAACATGTGGAGGATTTTTCTGGGAGGATTTTCTAACTTTTGTGGCATGTCTAACAAAATAAATCTTATGTACACATTTAACTCACTACGGTTTAACCTGTCCGAAAACGGCTGCAAACTAGACAGCCCGATGTGGTGAGCCCAGCCATACCCGACCGCCCGCTAAATGTTTCTCATTTTTCAAACCGCCATGGGTAACACCTTCTCTTTCAACAATCAGATAGGTTCAGCAAAACTATTTTTTTATATGTATCTTAAGTGCTATTATTTCTAGAAAGCTGATCGACCTGTTTAAGCCTCTTTTTAAAGCTAAGGGTCATGATCCTAATGTAATTGCATCACTTTCCATGAAGCTGTCATTGATGGTATTTTTAGCTAATGTACTGCCTTTGTACACACACATTTTATCATTCTGCTTCAATCGTCTATGTTTTTTATGTGTTTTTTGCCTTTGTTTTTATTTTGATCATCAATTTTGCTGTAATGGGCCATTACAATAGTGACACGAAGAGATAAGAAGCCTTTTCCTATCGCCACATATCAGAAGCACACGGGAAGCTTAGAAAATGTAAACACACCACAGTGATCTGGTCATTGGGAAATTGAATCTAGGCCAGCGTCTTCCTGTGGGGGAGTCTTTACACTAACAAGTTTAGGAGGGAAAAGCTTGATTTTATCCACTCAGAAAAACACAAACCCTTTCAAACTATCCTACATTCATTGTGTGCCGTTCCACAAATGATACCACTGATTCACTTTGATCAGAAGAATCATGTAATGCTCAAACTTTTGAGTAATATTTAAAATACTAATGCTTGGCTACTGGCAATGTCGACATAGCTGCCACGGTTAAAAGAACAATAAGTAGCACCCTAAGATAAGTCATCAATCTGCTCATTCCATGTGAGATATAAACCCCCTATTATAATACTGCCAATACATCTTGATCTCTATCTATCCATCACTCCATCTGTCTATCTATCTATTATTGAAACATAGGCTTGTACTTTCAATATAAAAAACAAAACTATATGTTTTTTTTGGAACATACGAATTGAGAAGTAAACTTGATAATACGAGGGGCCAATAAATCCTCTAGAAAATTAGAAATGAATTTAAGGATTTAGTGACTAAGAAACAAAAAATATGTATACTTGGCAGTTATATATCCATTGTTAACATCTCATTGACTACAAACTTGAAAATAATTCCTGGACAATTTATTTCCACCTGATCTCAAAGCCTGAATTCTAGGGCACTTATATATTCAACAGTACACAACAGATCATATCGCATATTTATATGATTCTCAATGAATCCATAATAGGCAAACAGATGGCACCACATACCGGATCATTAATCATGTCGAAGGCGTGGCCTAAAATCTTAAAAAGCTTCTTCAGCACCCGGTTCCTGATTCTGGTGAAGACAAAATAGAAAAAGAATCATTAAAAAAAATTAAAATCCGATATGGCAAACATGCTTCTGTAAAAATATGCACAAAGATAAATATTCAATGAAACAAAACAACAATTTCTTTAATATAGAAAATCCGGAATCCTGGCCACATGTATGTAATCCTGGCCACATGTATAGAATCCATGTATAGAATCCTGGCCACGTGTATAGAATCCATGTATAGAATCCTGGCCACATGTATGTAATCCTGGCCACATGTATAGAATCCATGTATAGAATCCTGGCCACATGTATGTAATCCTGGCCACATGTATAGAATCCATGTATAGAATCCTGGCCACATGTATAGAATCCATGTATAGAATCCTGGCCACATGTATGTAATCCTGGCCACATGTATAGAATCCATGTATAGAATCCTGGCCACGTGTATAGAATCCATGTATAGAATCCTGGCCACATGTATAGAATCCATGTATAGAATCCTGGTCACATGTATAGAATCCTGGCCACGTGTATAGAATCCATGTATAGAATCCTGGCCACGTGTATAGAATCCATGTATAGAATCCTGGCCACATATACAGAATCCATGTATATAATCTTGGCCATATGTATGTAATCCTGGCCACATGTATAGAGGGACATATATAGAATCCTGGCCTGGCCACATGTATAGAATTCAATCTCATCACACATGAAATAAGATAGAAGACAAGATAAACAGCGAAAAGAGCACCCCCTCCCCCAAACAAAGGCAGCATCCGCCAACTACACACACAAACAATGGAGTTTGTTTCATTGATATTTACCCCATGCACTATTGTAGCGATCTCAGGGTGAATTAAGAGGAAACAGCAAGATAAAAGAGGAGCAAAAGAGTAAAACGAAAGAAGTAGGACCTACCAGCAGCATCCACAAACCACCCGCCAAACAATGGACAAAACAACAACCAAACACCAGAATAACATACAAACCTTATCTGGATGGACCAAGACAGCTTGCTTCCTGTAATACCTTTTTATATCTTCATCGGTTGAATCCGCTTTTACTCCTAAAATACTGAAAAATAAAACAAACAAAAAATAATCCCAATAGCATAACATACTAAGTTGTAAAAAACAGCCTTGCACAAGTGCACAGACATCATAGCATGTATTTGCATAAAAGTTATCAGAAACTAGACAGTTTAAAATAAAGACTTAAAGGAGACATGGAATCAGAACGCTCTTGCAAAATTACTATCATGTCATCTAAACTGGTGAAAAATCATCTACTTAAAGAAGAAAAGAAAAAAGAAACAGGAGCTCTGGAGAGAGAGAAAAAAAATTCTTCATCCAAACATCCACAAGAGTTTGGCTTATGTGTAAAATTTCCAGTTATTTTGGTTGCCAATACTCAGTGTGCTATATTTGTGAACAAACATTTTTCATACAGACTAAAAGAAATTGGACATGGAAGACTTTTATGAGACTAACAAGCAAGGGCCATAACAAAACAAAACTCTGGCTTTCTCTTGTTCCGACAAAATTACAAAATTACAATTCACTACGGCATAAATCATGAGTGCTGACCGCCCTAAAAATCATGAATTGCATTGCACACGGATATGTCGTCATGGTATTGAAATACAAATTGATCGGGACAATTTAATCAGATACATTCCAAATTCCACTGAAAGAAGAGGGCAGACTTTTCTCTTGTTTTTAATATTTCTTTGTTTTATAGCAAAGTCATAGGTGCTGATGGTAAAGTCATGGGTTCAAACCCATCTCATGGGGGTTGATTTGTTCTTGATTATTCCTCCACATCAGTCTGCTTTATCCCTTTGGTGCACCGAAAGATTATTTCTTAGGAAGTTGTTTTCCTAATGAATACTATCGAACACACTTTCATTTCATCATGCTATTTGAGGGATGAACAGTTGCAGTATGCTTGTAAATAAAAAGGTCTATGGCAGTGGTCAAGGTAATATTATGAAATACGATTTTCCATAAATCGATTCATACCAAGTTCAGAACACTGTAAGTTAAGAAAGTGAACAAATTATATGGATACTTTCCATACACTGACTGTAAGGATCTAAACATATAACTAAGAAAATAAAGTTAAAAAGTAAAGTACCTATATGGGTCTTTGCCTTTACATGATAATAGTCTTTTCATGGCCTCTTCACCTGAATTAAAAAAGAAGGCATCAAATTGATATGAAGATACTCAATGTGACACAATAGCCTTTGTGTATAATCAAACTGGGTGTATTTTCACAGGTGAATACAAATGGTAACATAATATGTATTTTCTTAATCATCACAATGTGGCTAATGATATTTAAAGTGGTAATAACATTAACAGTAATAACAAGAGTAATAATAATAATGATAATAATAATAATAATAATCATAATAACAATATATAATACTACTACTAACAATGACAACAATAATAATGATAATAATAATAATGCTTTTTTTTAAATTATTGTGCACAGAAATCAGGAAGGCTGCTAAGTTTGACAACAAAACGAGCGGACAGCCTTAAGAAGAAGAAGAAGAATACTGTTAATAAAAATAATAACAATCGTAATAATATAGTAGTTGTCTCTTGTTTGTAGCCGTATAGGGCTCTGGCATTTGTATCAAATCTATAGTAATTAACATCTGTGGAGCGGCGGCGGCTATTTCCGTCCTTCCCTGACAAACTGTGTAGCGCGCAGGCCGGCTATAGCCGTCTTCTTTCTGCAAAGTGTGCGCCGCGAAGGCCGGATATTTCTGTGTGGATCAGGGACGCCCTCAAAGTGTCTATTCTCATTGTATTTCCACTCATTGACTAAAATAAAGCTTAAAACTAGCTTTCTGATTGATCCGCCAATCATATTAGAGAAAATTGATGCTTGCTTCATGGATTAGTGAATCTTGGTAGAGTCCAAATAGATAGGAGGTGTTAGGTTTCAAAGCGCGAAGAATAGACCCTCATGTTATAGAGGATGAAAGGATTTATATTGAAGTGAATTTCTTGACCACCCCTTTACACACTAAAATGGTATCTTCTGTAAATAGCGTGGGGTTTGAAGTATGTTATTGATGCTACAATGTGTTGTAATTTAGATGCGATTGTAGAAGAAGCATTGTAAGGGCTATTCTTACGCAAATTGACCACTCTATCTACAGCTGCCAATCGTATTTTGCTCTTTATTTATTATGGCTATAGGGCAGCTCTTCAAAACTCAACAGTATTACTTGGCTATTAATAACACTTTGTCAGAATATATAGGTTTTACATCTAAATATCATAAATTATAAAGTTTAATGTATTTTTAATCCATAACTAACACAGCGCTGACGTAAGAATCATCTGGGCAAAGTGAAGTGAATCGTGAACACACAGTGTGTAATGAAATGAGTAGCTCCATGCGGATTAAAACCAACATTATAGCAACTATCTTAGAAGTAACCCTGTCTTGATAATTAGCACCATCATCAGAATGTGCCTTTTTCCATTCTTTGAAAAGTGATCTTGGCTCGGCATATTCTATGATTAATTTCCATTTCGCATTTCCAATCTGACGTAATCAAAGTTCCTAGATATTTGATTGTTTCTACCTGAATAAGCTCTTTTTTATCGATCTTAATCTTAATATTACATTTTAGAATCATATTTTTCCTTGTGATGACCATTGTTTCAGTTTTTTACATTGAAATTTGAACCCATTTTAACTCACTCAGTCACAATAGTGTATAATATACAATACTTGGAGGTTTTCTTCATTTTCCGCTGGCAATACGGCATTATCCGCTTAACATTTTGTCTGTTTATTCTCAGTCCTAGCAAACGTCCAATGTTCTTCATGACCACTGTACAAGGAGAGCAGAGCAGATGAGAGTGTGAAAAATTGTCTTAAACTTCTCTTTATGGACTAATACTTGCTTAGTTTGTCCTAAATTCTTACTAGTGATTTTTGTTCCCAGTAAATATTTCTTATTAAACATTTTTGCCTTCAATTTCCAAATCCTGTAAAATGTCTATGATTTCTGTGTGCCTAATTCTGTCAAATCCTTGGTATAGTCCATGAAGCACATGTATATTGTACTTCTAGGTTAGGGTCTGCTTGATGAGAGTTCTCAACTTGCATAAAACATTTATTGCTCCTTTCTCTTCCACAAAACCACACTGCTCCTTAGGAATTTCTGGTTTTACTTTGTTCCTAGTGTTCACTTTGAGTATTCGTAAAAGTATTCTAAGAGACATGACTCATTAAACTGATGGAACAATGCAATTCATATTCCAAGATTGCTGACTTCATTGGTAACACTATAAATATAGATTTTGACATGTCTCATGGGATTTGGCCGCTGTCATATATTTTGTCTAATAATAACATCTAAAGTTCAGAGACTACCAAAAAGTTCAATTGTAATATCATCTGGTCCAGCCGCCTTTCTAGCTTTCATCTTTTTTCATTACTTGTCTTACTTCATGTTTTATAGTAGGGGCTCTTCAGAGTTTTTATTCATTTATTTTAGTGTCGATCTGTCACCATCATACAGGTCTCAATGTCCTTGGATCATCTACTCAAAAATTATTTTTAAAAAAATCTTTATTGTAGTTTTCTTCCATTTCTTGACATTATTCTTTACGCCAGTTTTATACCAACATAATAATTATGTCAAAAAGGTATAAAAAATGAAAATAAAACATTTACCCGTAGTGGGTAAAGCAATATTCTCTTCCAGACCGACTCTTCTTTGGGGAAATCTTGTGACACTTTAACTTTCAGCCAGCTCCAACATTTTCCTAAGTAGACGCAGGTAAGATGGACAACACTAGATGACCTGGAAAATAACAAGTGACTAATAAATATTCAATATGTACCTTTGAGATTCCTGGCTTCATATACTGAGGGAATTTATGAGATTTAAATAGCTGAGAAAACAAAACCTGAAAACTGAATTAATCAAATGAAGAACAAAGTTATGATTCATCACTGAAGTACACAATTATGATTCCTTTGATGAAATTAAAAAACAAAA
>JAXRKP010002164.1:7500-30000 GCA_037039925.1 Doris montereyensis | reverse complement strand
ACGCGTGAAACGTGACCATAGCGGTCAGCAGAAACAGTAATGCCAGTCTACGATGCACGTACAAGTAAACATGTTAAGAGCTTAGGGCTTTTCTTTTGTCGTTTACTTCTCGATATTGACGCAGATACGGAAACCGACAGCAACTTCAAGAAACACTCTAGTTTCGAAAGTAGATGATGTCACAGCACCAGAGAAGGGTATTGAACGGCTTTTCACACTCACAACATGTTCATGAAGTCAGCACATTACTTTACACCGAAAACATCTACGTGGTTGGAACACGCACACACACAGGCACACAAGTTTGCGTACAAGCACACACGCGCGTACACATACATACACATACACACACACACATACATACATAAATGCATACATACATAGAAGAACTGGCGGGTATAATGTATCTTTAAAGTCAAAGTGCTAATAGACCTGACAGATGGCTGGCAACCAAAACATGCTATCCGTTCATAACGATAATGCATACAAAAAAACCAGACAGTGATATCGCATGGGTTTACTGTACATGATGTATTAATATTATTCAAAAAACCTATATATTAATTGAAGTACATTTGAAGCCACCAACTTTCATACACCGAGAGCGTACGCGTACGTGTGTCAAACAGTCAAAGGCTGCATAAATTGCATGACTCTGTCAAACACATGCCTACGCTTCATGAGACAACAATAAACTAAGCAAACAGACAGGCAAATTGAAACTAACTTCTTCGTCTTATGCTTGGTGTCAGAGTGAAGAGCAAGGACCTTAACCTTCTCATCATCATCATCATCATCATCATTTGTGGCTTGCGTTATTCAATACGCTGCTGATCATCCATCTCCGTGTTGTTTTGTGTTCTGTGCTTCTTGTAAAATCCGAGGTGGTGGTGATATCGGACGTTTTTTTGTCTTAACGCCGTTACGTATGTGTGTGTGTGAAATAAGAAGAAACAGCAAGATGAAAGTTAAGTGAAAGAAGGAAAGGAAAGAAGCAGGACCTGGAAATGGAAGCAGGATCTGCCAGCAGCACCCACCAACCGCCCGTAGTTGCAGCGCAGGAAATGTGCTCGTGTCGTGTGACCGAACACGAACTAACATTAATTTCATGCGCAGTATTTCCTACTGCGACATTTCCGTCTCGTGTGTCAATGCCTCAATGAATGAAAACTTCACCGGTGCACACCTTTTATCAAAATAATGATTTTATGTACGGTGCCCATTTTTGGTTTGCTTGTTTTATTGCAATTCACCCAGTCCACCACTGCAAATGACCTCATGGTGAACCAAGAGGAAGCAACAAGATAAAAGATGGGGGAAAGAGTGGAAGGAAACAGCACAATGAAAGACAAGTAAAAGAAGGAAAGGACTGAGGTATGGCCTACCAGTAGCGGCCACCAACCACCCGCCATATGAAAACTCTTGCTATGAGTATAATATGTGAGAACGTATATATATATATATATATATATATATATATATATATATATATATATATATATATATATATATAATATATATATATATATATATATATATATATATATATATATATATATATATATATATGAATATATGAATCAATCAATATGTCGATGTTAAATGTGAGCACCTATGACGTGGGAAGCAGGCAGCTAATTCAAAACAACATGTGAAGCAAATGATGTAAGAATCGAATCAAGTTGATAATTCATTTAAATGTAAGGACGTAGGAAGTTATAAAACTAATTAATTCTTTTATCTTTCACTGCAAGAGCGCACGAGACTAACATATCCGTGACTAGACTATGGGCATATGAAGCTCATCGACGTGTTAAATTCAAAGTTTTATGAAGCGAATAAATGGAATTTCTATCCATAAAACGAAACCACAAAAGACACCGGTAAATACCCAGGACTTTCAGCAAATGCATCTTGTTCATCGGGAAGAAAGGAACCAATTACATAATATGTATTCTGCCTCTATTTCTGGTCAATTCGAAAGCAGTCTAATGCCTCTGCTCGGAGTTTGATTTGATTTACTACATCCTCAACTGGCGTGATCTCGGTTTGTTTTTATTTAGAGGATTTTTAATATTGCCCTGACTGTCCTGTAAACAGCTAAGGGATCATTAACGTGCACAGAGTGTTGTACTTAAAATACGGGACCTCCTTTCGTCGCCAATCTTCGATGGGTTTAGGTGTCGATGCAACTATCTGGACCACGGGGGCTTGAACCCAAAACCCTTTGGGTTGGAGAGGCCGACAATCTGCTCCTCTGACTACCGATTCCCTGCTTGAGGAGAATTTCCGTACATCTCGTGTGTTACAGGTACATCTCGTGTGTTACAGGTACATCTCGTGTGTTACAGGTACATATCGTGTGTTATAGGTACATTCGTGTGTTATAGGTACATCTCGTGTGTTACAGGTACATCTCGTGTGTTACAGGTACATCTCGTGTGTTATAGGTACATTCGTGTGTTACAGGTACAGCCTGTGTGTTGCAGGTACATCTCGTGTGTTACAGGTACATATCGTGTTACAGGTACATATCATGTGTAACAGGTACATCTCGTGTGTTACAGGTACATCTCGCGTTACAGGTATATCTCGTGTGCGTACTTTAAGGAACCGCAGGCAGCTCAACTTTCTGTCAATCCCAAATCTACAAGACGAAATACGGTGATAATAGGAGCAAAGTCTATTTCTTATACGTCGAAGTTTACCCCAAATACGGTAATAATAGGAGTTAAAGCCTATTTTCTTACGTCGAAGTTTACCCCAAATACGGTAATAATAGGAGTTAAAGTCTATTTTCTTACGTCGAAGTTTACCCCAAATACGGTAATAATAGGAGTTAAAGTCTATTTTCTTACGTCGAAGTTTACCCCATCCCCCATGATAATATTCAGTTTTCGCTTGTTTCATCAAAATTTACTCCGTTGACCATACTTTACTATGCGGTGATTTCAGGGTGAATTAAAAGGAAACAGCAAGATGAAACATTCTTTTTATAAGTGAAAACGTGAAACGAAAGAAAGAAAGAACTGCCATCAGCGCCCGGCAACCACCTATGAGTTACGGTCAACAACAACAACAACATAAAAAAAAGAAGAAGAAAAAAGTTAACCAACAAGGCAGGCAATGCTATGTCAGCAATCAGCAATGATAATTATAGACCACTGCTGACTGACTTGTTCGTGTGCTACAAATGAGTGACAGGTCAGACGTCAAAACAAATCGGTCCATGGGGCGAAAGCCAGCTAAAATTAATTATGCTAAACACAGCACGTTTCAAATGTCGATCTCCCGAGCTACATCATCCTAATACACGTGTGCTATGAAAGCACACACAGATCATTCATTCACATTTCTGTATTTTTCTCCGATTTAAACTTATTATTATCTTAATATTTATCTGATTCGTGCGAATTTATCCTGTCCACCACATACGGTGATCACAGGGTAAATCAAGAGCAAATACCGAGATGAAAGATACGTGAAAGAGTAGATATGCCCCCCCCCCCCCCACACAAAAAAAAACCCAAATAAAAATAGAAAGTACACAATAAAAACACCACCGTTATCCCATGGTGAATTAAAGGAAACTACAAGATGAAAGGCGTGCAAGAGTGACAGAAAAGAAGCAGGACCTACCAGTAGCACATGCCAACCGCCCATCCCCGAAATTATCCCTAAACCCCAAATGAGACAGCGGAGAGGATAGCTGATATAATTAATAATATGACAAATCTGCAACCTTTCCAAAATGGCCGAAGTAACAACGTAGACCCCTAGGTACATTTAATTTGTAACAACGTGTGCCCATATTATTATGTATCTCACTCTTGCGATTTTGTAGATTTTTTTATTTATTTATGCGTGGCGGCCTTTGTCTCGGCGAAGGCAAAAGAAAACACACAAAAAAACCCAAACAAACAAACAACCCCGGACTGACGATAATGATGTGTAACGTGATGTCGCGGAAACAGTTAACGCACCCCCCCCCCCAAACACCCCCACACCCCCACACACACATAGCCCATAGAGCGTAATATGAAAATGGGCTTACTCTACTACAATAGCATACACCTTTTTATCCCCGTTGACGGCCCATTGAGACAACCTCACCCTATCCCCCAAGCATGTGCCAGCACGACGTCGGATCTGAATTATATTATGAATTGTCCCAACTACACGTACATCCATTTTGAGAGTTCATTTGCTTCTTTCTTTGAAATTAAAATATACTCCGTCCACCACAAGCGAGGATCTCAGAGGGCGAATTTCGAGGAAACAGCCAGACGATCGATCAGAGAAAAAGCGAAAGAAAAATAAGATCAACAGGCAGGCGCCTGTCAACGCCCCCCCCCCCCCCCCCAACTCCCATCTATTTATCTATTCGGAGAAGCTCTGAAGCTTTTAGCTGGACAGAAAATCTGAAATTAAGTTCTAGGGCAAAATGCAAAATGAAATGTGACAAACGTAGACCGATTTTGGTCAAACAAAAAAATTGGTTGTGATTGGGGTTTTTGTGTGTTGTGTTGGGGTGGGGTTTTTTTGGTGTGAGACGAAGTATTTAAAGACTGAATTTTGATAATGATCACAACTCCAAAATCGTCAAATATGTAGTTAGGAAAATACAAATAGGAGCTGACGACGAGTTGAGCAAAAAGACATAACAACAGCAATAACAAAAATAAAATAACATAAAATACTTGGCTCCTAAAACATGCACGAGAAAATCACTTCACTTCTATTTTTAGAAGCATGAGATGGGGGTGGGGGGAGTGTATGGAGTGCAGAGATATAATACAATCATGTTTGGTCTCAAAATAGATAACATTATGCATTACTGATTATCGACAGATAACATTATGCATGTAGTATTGATTGTCAGCAGAGCCGAGTGGAATGGCCAGAACACGATATTGTACCAACGTCCATGAGACAATTCAAAGACAGTGTGTGACCAATGTTATGCAGGGTTGCCAAGTTTGAAAAGTCAAAATGAGAGACACTGAGAGGTGAAATGATGGACAGTGAGACTGACCGATAGGTTTGATAAATTCATAGACGTGCGCGCAGATAGGTTATTGAACTTATTCTCTCATTCCCACACCTAGCTATCACTAACCTGTCTAAATTTAAATATAAATTTCTAGATTTTTCTCTGGACTTCAGTTTTAGAAGTAGCTAGGACATACAAGGACTATGACAAACAATCTAGAGTAATTTAGAATAGACTCAAAGCACCAATATGTAATAAAGCATATACTTCTATAAGCCATGATTCTTGATTCAGCCACACACCCAATGTCAAAATATTAATTACGGTATAAACTGAAGGAGAAAGTTATATGACTAACGGTAGGTAGAAGTCTTCACTATAATTCTATTTTTAGTGAAGTGTCATCACAGTTTTTAAATAAAATAAAATAAATACTTTTGTCTACAATCTGTGCTTGGCAGAGTTGGCCAGAGCGACAGTTGTAGCTGATTTGTAAGCCCTCAGAAGAGCTGGTGATGGATTCCATTGAAAGCAATGGCGAATATAAAATTTGCAATCGGAACGCCAGTAAGTCGATGTTCAAGGGATCTTGACTAAACGACCGACTTGCATAAAAAATCGGCGTATATGATTTTGTGTGAGTAATCTCCCTTTACGGTCCTGGATTGGTTTGAGTGAGCCAAAATGTCAATTATAAGATAAGCACAAATCTGGGAAGTGCGGGGTCGGTGGTCGAGTGGTTAGGCTGTCAGACTTAGGATAAAGAGGTCCGGGGTTCGCATCCTAGCGAAGCTAGTTCTATCGTTGAGTTCCTTGGGAAGGTACAAAACACGCACTTTCCCTACTAGACACAGGTGCAAATAGGTACAATCACAAACACAGCAGAAGCAGCTTGTCCATGAGAAGTTGGATAAGCTCCGGCCTGAGCCTCCCTATAGTAAGGTGACTTAAGCCCCGACGGGGTGAGTCGCAGTGCCTGAGAGGAACTTTACTTCTTTACTTACTGAAATCATGCAAACTTCACTTTCATTCATAGCTCAAGCTTTTACCAAGAGTATGCGAATAGCGCCCAAGTCCAGTAATACTAGTTATCACTGCGACCTTGAAAAAAATCAATAATCATGTAGCATTGTAGTAGTAGAAGGCCCACATGGAATGTTACTTTAGTGTATTAGTCTCAGAAAATATTATTAATACTATTGAGGGCTGCATATCCCAAACATTATACTACATACACGTTTGTACGGATCGCGATGTTGAGAGAGAGAGAGAGAGAGAGAGAGAGAGAGAGAGAGAGAGAGAGAGAGAGAGAGAGAGAGAGAGAGAGAGAGAGAGAGAGAGAGAGAGAGAGAGAGAGAGAGAGAGAGGAGTGAATGATGGTGCCGTCTTTTTTTACAAGAAGGCAATGCTCCCATTACAATTATAATTAGTAATAACAGTACAGCAGGTATACATTATGAATCTAGTGTTGTACAGGTACGTCAGCGTACGATGCATTGTTACAATATTATTATGGCAACGTTAGTTGTATAGCGTAATGGCCAAAATGTCTACTTTGAATTTGTCCATTTCTTAAGCTAAGTCTAAGTCTTTTCCATTTATAGCCCTAATATTCCATGTTCCAAAAATCGCAGTCCGTGTTCGTTTCAATGTTCGTCGTTGAAAGGTCAAGCCGGGTACATTGCATTTATTTTTCTGAATCAGTTTGGTTTTGGATAAGCAGGGGATTAGCCCACTGTACCCTAGGTAAATGGTGGGGCTGCCACCTTGAGGCCCTCTACCGGGCCTTGTTATTCTCTGACAGGGTTAACTCCCTAAGTCTTTGGTTGCCCAATACCAACCTGAAAGGCAGCAGGTTGTTATTTTATGTCAGGGTTAACTCCCTTAGCCGTTGGTCACACAAGATCGGCCTGCAAACCAGCAGATTGTTTTATGTCAGGGTTAACTCCCTTAGCCTTTCTTTGGTCAACTAAGACCCGCCTGCAAAGCAGCAGGAGACTCGTGGAGGCCGGGACTGCCTAATCCCCGTATAGTAGGGGGAATTAGAGATACAAAACCCTCGAATTGTGCAAAATGGGAGTGAAAGCATGAAACTTGCACAGTTGATAGAGCATCTCATGGGCTACAATTTGTGATATAGAACCACTCTGTCGCATCTTTATTAGCTGACTTTTAGGCTTTTAAAGTTTTGATGTTTATTTTCTGGTCTGACAAATTTCCACTACCACCGTAAGACTTTTCCCGTGTAGAGTCATAAATCACTGGAAGGAAATGTAACAGTAGGCCCGGTGAAGTATTAGATCTACGCTGTTTACTTTTGTATCATTCACTTTCTACGACTTTTTCCTTGTACAAGAGGCCTGTATGGATTGTTTTACTATATACCGACCTTCCTAAAATAGGTAAATACACTTAGATTTAGATCTAGTAGTCTAGAATCTTAAACTGCTGGCAAATGCAATAGTAGAAAATGTCAGCTCTGAAGATAAACATGTTTTTGCAAGCAGTGGACCTCATGTTCTAAGCAATGGCCAAGGATCTGAGGTGATTTCCCCTTGCTCATTTGAAGAAGCTGACAGCAGAATAATATTACACACTGCTGATGCAGCAAAACATGGTCACCTCAGCATCATTATAAGGTCAGTTGATACGGATGTTATAGTATTGGCAACGGCTTTCTTCTCTCAATTACACGTTCAACATCTGTGGGTTGCTTATGGAACAGGGCGTAATTTCAAGTTCATTCCCATTCATGAAATTGCTCGGACGGTAGGTCCAGAGGAGGCAAGGGCACTTTTATTTTTCCATGCTTTTACCGGTTGCGATACTGTTTCGGCATTCCATGGAATTGGGAAGAAAGAAGCATGGGTGTCATGGACTGCATTGCCACATGCCACAGAGACATTTGCCTCGTTGTCTTCCACTCCAAGCATCATTACAGATGATAATGTATATATGCTCGAGCACTGTAATTATATGTATGACAAAACCTACAATTGCACCCTGGGTAATAATGATGCAAGAAATATTCTTTTTTGTCATAAAGGACGAGCAATAGAAAGAATACCCCACCTCTGGAGCATTGCTTCAGCACATAAAAGAGGGCAGCCTACCAGGCTGGATACATCTGGTATTTCTCTTTACAAAAGGATGTGCGACCACCTTCTCCTCTGGACTGGGGTTGGAAAATGGATGGAGTTGTACTTGAGCCTGTGTGGACAGCCCTGCCGGGAAATATCCAAAGTATGTCAAGAACTAACTAGATGCTTCTGTAAGAAGGAAGGCACGAACAGCATTAAATGTTTATGTTCAACTTACCGTGTACAGACATGTGAAGATGTGGAGGGGATGTCAAATGTAAATGACTTCTCATTCATATTTTATTTCCTTTCTATTTGAGAGAGAGAGACATATAGACGGGCAGAGACAGAGAGAGAAAGAGTTAACATGATGTACAGGGCACTATAAAACAATATTGGACCAGAAAAATGGCCCATTTTTGTCTTTTTATTTTTGAAAATATGTACATAATCCATAAAATCAACAAAGGATGTCAATTTTAGTTGCCGTCACTGTTTCGTCCAATTCCAAACTTCATTTATTGGATATAAATGTAAATATATGAATATTATATGAAAATAATATGAAAATATTATATTTCTCGGTTACTTCCCCTGAATTTACGAAGCATATAGGAAAAATATAAAAGTGTCCAAAATTATTGTTGTGGTCAACTGCCAGTGTGGTTCTATATCAGGTTGTCTTCATAATCGACTCGACACCTATTCTGCGAATTTTCGTGCTTTCATTCCGAATTTGCACAATTTTACGCTAATTCCCCCTACTAGTACAGGTGCTTACCTGTCCACTGCCCGGGTATAACCAAGGAAAAATCTAAATAAATGGAAATTGTGTGCAAAAACAAAGTTTTAAAAGAAAAACTATATAAATAGTATGCTAACTTACCTATTTTTTGAAGATCCACATGAGACCAAAAAATACCCCTCGGTTAGCACTGTACTCGTAACTGCCATCAGCCTGCAGACGTTTTTCAGGGCTTTTCTTTCTCTCACGATGAGATGAATTATTGGACTAAATGTTGGGGGAAAAAAAATTCAAATTTAAGTTTTGTGAGATTATAAAACCTTACTTCAGCACCTAAACTCATTGCCATTCAAAAAACTTTTCTCTTGCTTCCTCTTGTATTTCTCTTGCACTTCAATAAAAACACATGTGTTAAATACATGTATATAATATAATCTTTGTTTATAAATGTCTTTCAATAATTACAGATTTCCTTGATGACTTGAAAAACTCAAATCATCTACACGTTTAAATACTACATGTATATAATCTTTGTTTATAAAATATGTCTTTCAATAATCAAAGATTTCCTTGATGACTTGAAAACTCAAATCATCTCCCAAAAGTTCAACTGAAATCATAAATTTAGAAAATGTAGACCTTTGAATGTATATTTTTATTTTGTAAAATATACGACTGGTCCTGAACAGTTTACAAAGGATCCCAATGAAAAGCCCACATACAGTAGGCTAAGCAAAGCAAAATACATCTACTGAGACTCTTTGCTCAAGTCCTAGGTTTTGCCCTTTTGAAAATAAATGCCCATTCAGAGTGCTAAGAGGTGATTTCAGCAGCTCAGATGCACGAAAGTTATGGCACACAGAAACCTTTGAATTCTGCAGACAGCCTTACAATTGAGAATGAGAATCCTTGACTTAAGAAAGCAATAAAATATAAACTCGACAAATGTGGATTTAAATATCATATCTAATGATCTGGATGATACCGAGCATTTATCATTTTTTTGTTCATCTCAACCACCTGGGAATTTATCTTTTCACTCATACGATTATATAGTCTAAATGATCACAACGTAAAGAACTAAAAAAAAAGTCTTCTATGAGCCACAGTACAAATGACAGCAATACAACAAAAGCCCAAAATGAGATAGGCTATATATTGGCTTACCCGTCCACTAAAGCGCCTCCCTGAACCAGACTTGGACTCCTTTGTCTGATCAACTCGTCATGACTGCTGCTGCTGAGGGTACATGTCACTTCAGCGGCGACAGCCTGATTGGTTAATTTACTGCTATCCCTAAGGTCATTATTGATATAGTCATGCTTCCTGGCCGTGGTTGGCAGTTTTGGAGGAATTGGCAGAAGCTGTGGGTTTTTCCGTTGTTTAACACGATGTGTTCCTGCTCCGTTATTTTACTGTCCGCTGGCCTAGCAGATGTATTTGAGCCCTGTGAGTGTGCTCTAGACTTACTTGTGCTTTTTGTCTGAAATATACGTCTGGGGTTTTAAAAAGCCGCTAACTTCCTTCTTTAATACGCTTTTGAGAGGAAGAAGTGGAAGAGTCTACTGTAACTGTAGAACTTTCAGATCCCATACTACTGGCATTTTATCAGTCTTTTTGTCCTTAGCAGGTGACGAAGGTGCATCTCCCTTTGATGTGACCCAGTGGTCAGACATTTCTGAGGTGATGTCATCCAGAGCACCAATAGCACTGCCAGTGCTTTCACTTTCCTTCCTGCTTTTGCTACCTCTGGAGAGAATTTCAGAACCATTATTCTGACCTCCTTGATTTAGTACCTTGTCATCAAAGCTATCAAGACCATAACGAGAATTTGTGGGCATCTTTAGCTGCTCAACGCCGATTCCTGAAGATCCTCGTGGCCAAAATTTTGAGCCAGAGGGAAGTTCGTCGCACAAATGGGCGAGATGTCTTAATATCCTTTCTTGGAATACGGCAACTCTGATTCTTTTGAAAACTTTCACAAATAGGATGATCCTGTTTTGAAACAGGTGCCTGACTTGATTTAGGCGTTTTGGCAATGTCAGAATAAGAAGGTTTGGATAGATCAGGACTAGATGGTTCAGAAAAAGTTTGTGAATTATTTTGGAAATCAGTTCCAAGTGCTGGACTTACACTAGCACCAGCAGAATCAAAAGATAGCCATTTGTTTAAAGCCTCTGCATAAATCTGACGACCATCATCTTCAGATGAAACTTCTGGCTCTGTATTGGGGATCGGCTTTTTATCAACGTTGAAACCAAAATCTAGGTCCAGCAGAAGTCTTCCTATCTGGCTGATGGCAGTCAACTGTACCATGAGTCTGATCAAGGGACAAATTTCTAGTCCCTAAGGAAAGTCTTTTTTTGGGTAAATGAAGGAAGGTAGCGATGAATCAAATGTTGGAGAAGTCGGTAACCTGGTGCAACTGCTATCTTGGCTAAGAAAAGAAGGGAAGGCTTTCCCCTAACAGTCCAGGCTCTGGCTTGCAGAGGTAGATCTAGGGATCATATGCCACGGGGCAAAGTGTGAAGGAGAAGCATCCAATGGCTGAGACGCCTGATTGATGCCACTGAAACCACTTGGCAATGTCCATTGGAATCTGAGAGACTGTCCTGCTATAACCAAAAACTTCCTCTAGGGTTGGTGTGCACCCATGCTTTAAAACAGAACTTCAATATATCCTGGCACAGGTGATTCAGGTTGACTGTAACAAGGTTTGGGCTTCTCACCAGGACAGTATCCTGAGATCAGCAGGCGCCCTGGAAAGGCTTGATGAGAATATGGACGCTGCCTCACTCTGCCATAGGAAAGGGACCTTGGACTAGAGCCGCTTGAAAGGAAGAAGAGTGTTCCTCAAAGAATGGTTGCCTTATATACAGCATGATGATCTGCGTGCATCAGTGGTGCTGCTATTGGACACAGTCACAGGGTTCCATGGGTAGAGATTTGGGAATGGCGGTGGGCCAGCATGGGACGGTATACCACTAAACTGTGTCCATTGGCTACCTTCACGTCAGGAACAAGATGACCACTTTGCTGTGCAGACGCTAACTCAGACAGCTGTCTGGATATTTTTTGTAATGGATCTTGACTTTTCATCGATTCTATCGCACATTGTCAGCCAGGTGGCGTCTAAATGTTGTCAAGGAATGAAAAAAGTTCAGAAATGAAATAACAAAGTAGAAAGCTGATAAATTTCCAACAATTACCGCTGCTGCATGCTATCCACGCTTGTAGCATTTGACGACATTGAGGTAAAACAAAAACATCTAATAGAGGTCCAAGGAAATGTTCATCACCACAGACAGAGCAGTGAAGAGGTTTAAGTATTTCATCGTTTAAATTTGAGTGATTTATCATAGAGATGAAGTTATTATTTAGATGTTTCCAGAAAGAATGAGGTTTTTTTTCCAAATATGGTTTACATACATATGAATAGTAAATTAGTATGTAACAACGATATGAAATAATTCTTATAAGAAGTTATACATATGCAATAAAAACATTATAACTAAGAAATGAATGTCAAAGTTGAGATCTTATAACAGCATTATAAAACAAAAATCTGCATCACTAGTGATACATTGATATTTCCTTTATAATATCACCATGAGATGGCAACCATACTAATCCTTACAAGTGTGCAGCTGAACATATCTGAATGGTACTTAAGAAATTCATATAATATATATATATATTGTTAAAATAAGCAGCATGATGACAATGAAAGGCAGAAAACGACATCTCTGCTCAAATGCCAAATATATGTGAAGGCTGCACTGATGAAAATGAGTTAAACAGTAAGTGTCTTTAGGGTTTTAGTTTAATATGAGATATGATCATAGACCTGTGGTTGTGAAAAACAGTTGCATGCGAAAAAAAAAATATCCAACCCACCAAATATGAAAATAAAGAAATGAAAACATCTATTTATAATACATGCTTGAATAAAAAATTTCCAAAATCATAAAATTTTAACGAAACCAATTCCTTCCCTAAAAATACAAAAATGGAAACAAAACAACCAAGACATCAAGAAATAATGTATCAAAACTCAATTCTCATCAATTTTGAATGATCTACTTAATTGCTATCTGCTCTGAATTTAAGAACTGATAAATTCCCAAAATTCTTCAAATTTTAAAATAAAAACAACTTATTTGGGGACAGAGACAGTTTTATTCAATTCGATGAATAATATACACAGAATTACAAATGCAATACTTTTGACATTCTTCAAAAAAATTACTATGAAACGAAGAGTGCCTTAAATTGAACTTAAAGATAGCCATCTATTTGACACAGGCATTGCTTGGGATTTTATCTCTGGGATAATCGCTTTAACAGTTGGATGTCTGACTCGGCCATCAGAGGAATTGTTTTATGGGGCTTGCATATTCTTGAACTTTTATAGAACAAAACAGCAGAACTTCATAAGACCAGCCACACCTGCCTGCTGGTCAAGGGACCATAGTAGTTGTGATAGCTGGATTAGGGTTGAATCTCAATCTTGGTTAAGAAATTGACTCTAGATATAGGGCCTATATATATGTCTTTTATTATCTAATCTCGTGTCTATAAAAGATTTTTTTAAACCAGCTTCCTCCATGGATAAAAGAAGCTATGCTCAGAATGCATGCTGACAATTAAATATAAATAATTTTGATCAGAAAATCAAGATGATAGATCAGGTCTACAATTTCAAGGCTGGAACTCTGGTGCAGAAATTCACCACCTACCATGGTCACTTCCATCCTTTCCATAACCTCAAATAGCTCAGCCTTCAGGGATGATGATAGATTTCTCAATTTCTTCTTTAACCAATGAAGTAATTTAATGCCCACACCATAAATAAACTACCAACATGCAAGCCCATCTTCGCTCTGTTGACTCTTGATTTTCACAACATCAGGTATCTTACCTGAATCAAATCTTTATCACATCGTTCTCTGTCTAACACCTATTTCTGTATTTTCCAGCCCTTTTCATTGAAACAGTTTCATTGTCTCCTCACTCTTTCTATTTGTCTCATTTTATTTCTAAATATGCAAAAAAAACAATTGTTCATCTTTAAAAATATAATTCAACTTCTAAGACATAAGGTGTCTGAGAAATTTGCCAAAAGCTTCGGGTAAACTCGCCCGCTTTCGTTCTTTTTTTGGGGGTTTTTCTTGGTTTTTGTTTCTTTAAGATTTAGCTTAGTAGATCTAGATCTAATGGAACAGCCTCGGAGGAGCCTCACCGATAAAATGAGTGGAAAAGGCAAGGGTTTGTACAACCCTAAATTCAGTAAAAAACAAAACAAAAAACACAACAAACAAGTATCCAAATAACATATATATATAGACCTACTGGTGTGGCAAAGTTCCCTGCTTCAAATCTTGAAACTAAAACACTGATATTCGAATATTATGAGGCTAAATCTAACTTTACAATAAAATAACACCTGATTGGTTGATAAAAATAAATATCCCGTTTTCATGCTTGTGTAACAGTTTATATCATAATGAGGATCCTGCAAAAAGGGAACTCCTAGCTTCAGGGCGGTGAAGTTTCCCGGCTCCACCCTACACATTTGGACCTTTTGTAGGCACTCTTCCCTTTCTTTTATCCCAAACTTTTTGTCGCACCCATTGAAAAGAAACCCTCATATCCCATGGCTGCCCCTGACTATGAAATTGTGTAAATGACAATAAATTGTTGGAAAAGTGTGTAAATATGTGTTGTACAATAATATACTTACTATATCTTTGATATTTATGGATGCAGTGCAATTTATTTAAAGTAACAAGTATTATAAAAATTGTTATGGATAATGCGAGTAAACGAAAAGAAAAGTCTATCAATGACCATGTTACTCCCATTCTGAAAGACCCTCACTGGCTGCCTATAATTGAGAGAATTAAATTCAAAATCCTTTGTTTAACATAGAAATGCTTACATGAACAGGCCCTAACTATCTCAGCGAACTTATCTGCATCATGTGCCTTCACGAACCCTTAGATCTAGTTATGACAATAACCTTTCTATGCCTCGTGCGTTTACGCGTACGGGTGATAGAGCCTTCTCAGTCTGTTCTCCTCATTTATGGAATGACCTCAGTGATTTGTGTAAATTGTCTGCCGTCTTACGACCTTTCCAAGAACCTTAAAACCAATCTTTTTTAGGTTGACTTTTTCTTAATGATTAGGTTAAATGTATGCATGGTAATTTTAATTTTGATTTTATTCCAATCATAATAATCTGTTTTAAAATGTATAAAATTGTCTTGTACGGCGCATAGAGCTTTTAATGCTAAGATAATGCGCCTTATAAATTCATATTATTATTATTATTATGAGATTAGGACAAATATATTTTTGATCTCAAAATCTAATAACGGAAATATTGCGCCAAGCTATTTTCTCGTAGTTCATCTTGTGTAAACCTGTTGAGAAATCATGAAATTTTTGTTTTTAAATTGTCTGATTGGCTTTGCCGAATATTTTGTCTTTGGATGCCCCTTACGGCCATGGCTGACGGTCATGCGCACAGCGTCAGCACAAAAATGTAGATGATGACCGGCCATCAGAAAGGAGACTGGATCAGGTTACATTCGGAGACCGTTCAGGTTAGATTTGGTTGCATTAGCAAAACCTGCTTTGGCTTATCATGAGCGAAACTTATGTAAAGAAGTCCGGCAATCAATAGGCTTCCAGGATTTATTATTTTCTAATAAATAAAGACAAGATAATTGGCAATACGGAAGGTTTAGCAGTCCATTACAACGATAGTGACTCTACGTCTCCACTATGCAGTCTTCTTCGCATAACAATACAATAATACTGAAAACGATTTAAACGAGAGAAAAAGAAAATAATACTTATAGCACAGGTTCAAGTAGAGTTCAAGATTTGTCAGCCACCACTCCCATCCCGTCCCGTATCCGCGACAATTATGGATCGATAAAGACACAAGTTTGAGCTAGTCTAGTGGGGCGCTCTATGTGACTGTAGATAGTCGGAGAGGAGGGGGTGATGATGGGAGTAAGGGGGCCATCTGCAGATGGAAAAAGAACCATTGTCGTCAAAATCGCTTTCTTTTGGGTGAGGGTTTTGTTGCTGGCATCTCTCCTCTCTCTTTCTCTCCCTCCCTCTCTCTATTGGCAAATATCGTCTATACGTATCGCATCCTCACTGGTTATATAAGTCGTGAAGTTTACCATACCGGTTTCAGCAGAATGGGTACACACATTAAACCTGTAACAACGTAATAAGGATAGTATAAGGCGTACAATGACAGAATTTTATAAAAAACGGGACAAAAAAGCATCAGACATCCACCTGACACGATCCGGAACGCGCGAGTCACCTGATCAACGGTAAGGCACCGGCCGTGACTCTACGCCCGAGGTGTCAGGAAACACAAACACAGACTTCACATCTTATTGAAAACTAGGGAAAAGTCAGGAACTCTCCAAACCAGATGCCCAAACATGCCACTAAATAAACGCAAGGGGAAACCTCGGTCGACGGGCTTAACATTACGTCTCTGGCATTGACTGAATTTTCAGAGTTATGCCCCTTGACTGAAAACAGGACTTTTAAAAGCTAATTTACTCGCCTCACAGTCCTTTGCTATCTTTTAACGTCATATATCTGGAATCCTCAGGTTCTAAGCTTTAACATCGTATATAACACTTGTAAGAAATAAAACACGCACATTTTGACAAAAGAGGGAAATGATGACCATTTGTGAAACCTGCCCATATATCATATCTAGATTTGTCCCATTTTGGACAATAATGACGTCCAAAGAACCTACTCCTCCACTTAACATAATATATCTACATTTAAATACAAAATCACTTGCAAGAACTTGTTGCCATACCTATTATTGAGATCCCCTCACTCCATTACATTCACGCATCCACTCCAACCACCAAATACCATTTAATAAAACATATGCATCCAAACCAACATGACCGCTTGAGAAACTAATTTTCCCACACCATCCCAGACTGAACTAGATCTAACTGAACGCTGATTGATGTCATGAACATATCAAACAGTCACAACAAATGGATAAGTGACAACACATCTAGATCGATCTTCTTAATCTTAATTAAATGTTTAAGACCCATCTAAGAGTTTATTGACTATATAGCAGAAACAAGGCTCTATATTCTATTTAAATCTGCATGATAGTATGAGTATTCTATAATCTAGGAAACAGTTTCTAAGAAACTTCATTGTGAGGGGTTGTAAATTATTATGCTTCAAGTCAAGATGAAATTTTGTGTGACTAGATTCTAGACCTAGATCTAGATCTATACTGTGTAGAGGTAGATTTAGATTATAGAGTATAATATATGTTATTATATCTAGATTTCTAGATTACCTCATTGGACAAGAGGTAGAGATCCAACAAGGATGGATCTAACGATCTAGATCTGCATCCTTAATTACACGCATGGCATTAGGACAGCCACAACATCTAGAGCTAGATCTAGATTGAGATTATTATATTTATGAATGTGGGGGAAATAAATTAGAATCTAGAATCTAGGCCCTAGGGTTTGATGAGTTGTATCCGTCACTTAGCAATATGGATTAACTCTTCACAGCCCATTGAGTGTGGCAAAAATCGTATGAATTCATGGTACAACAATTAAAGCGTATTCAAGCGTTATAATTCGAAGATAACTGATTCATATCAATGTCTCAAATTCCTACCACCATAATTTACTCTTGGCCAAAGCCTTGAGTTTACTCATGTTTTCCAGGTAGTGGCCAACTCGAAAGTATGGGAAATCTCGTTGATTATCGGGAAACAACGCGATTTCTTAAAATTGTGGATCAAATACAAAGTAGTGAAAGTATTTTTTTGTTAGATTTAGATGATGATTGACACAATCGATTAGTGTGATCAAATTTCGTGAATAAATCTCCAGTGATATGTGTTTATTTATTTTTCTCATGTAGAGGGAATTTTTTTCACATTGTTTTTTCATTACACTTTGTATTATTTATTAATTATCCACCTGAACTGATTTTAAAAATGTGGCTCATTAAAATCTAGATCTATATAGATCTAGATCTAGACATACTATAAGTCAATTCAAACCGACAAGCTTTAAAGAGTGACAAGTCTATTTGAAATGACGAAAAGAAACACAACATATTTAGGATTGAACCCTCCACCCGGCAACAAACAAAGAAAGACAACACTGAATTATAAAACATGGTACAATCGTAGAGTAATGTAGCCAACAAAAAAGAAAAGAATGGAACAGAAAGCAAGGAATGAGAGGGGTGAGAGAAGAACTAATCTAGAATGTACAACATGATTCTAAAATTAATAAATTAGAGAAAAAGGATAAAACGTTTAGCTAACGTAATAAGTTTACAATGTAAAAGAGGGAGGACCGATAACAAAAGAGTAAAGAGATTTGATAAGAAGTGAAGGGAGGGAGGAAGGTGAGAGGGTAAAAAAAAAAAAAGAACAGGGCAAAACATAGGAGAGAGAGAGACCAGCACGATAAGCAGAGAGAGAGAGAGAGAGAGAGAGAGAGAGAGAGAGAGAGAGAGAGAGAGAGAGAGAGAGAGAGAGAGAGAGAGAGAGAGAGAGAGAGAGAGAGAGGAGAGTGTATGTGTGTGTGTTTGTGTGTGTGTGCGTGTGTTAAGTGTCTTTCTCAAGTAACACAAATGCGGACCTAGCTTTGTTAGGATTCGAACCGGGACCTCATGATCCCCAGCCGCCCAGCCTTGCAACTCGGCCACCGACGCCACATATATATATATATCAGATGCTGCTCACTTTAGTTCAAGCCCCAAATGTTATACCAAGAGCAGGGAACATTGCTATATTAATATTACTAACACAGTGCTGTGGTAAGCCTAGTAATAACAAGCGACCTTGAAAAAACACAATATTATTCGTGTACTAGTAATAGTAATAGACTGACGTATAGTGTAGGTCTCACAAAGGCGTATTGAGGGTCGGAGAGAGAGAGAGAGAGAGAGAGAGAGAGAGAGAGAGAGAGAGAGAGAGACAGAGACGAGAGAGAGACAGACAGACAGACAGACAGAGACAGAGACAGAGACAGAGAGAGAGAGAGAGAGAGAGAGAGAGAGACAGACAGACAGACAGACAGACAGACAGACAGACAGACACAGAGAGAGCTATAGCCAGTGATTAACCGCATCATTGTACTATGTACCCCGTACAATGCACTAGGCCTTCATTCATGCTGTAAGCTCTGAGGGCCTACGCTGAATCAAAATGTGTCCTTTGATCAGTGATTCGATAATCCGGAGGTCTCGACATTCCGGACAAATTGCCCGGAAGGGTGTTCGGATTATCGAGACGCCACTGTACTCGAGGCCACGTTGTGTGTTCATGTCACTGAGAGGTCCTAAAGATGATGGAACTAATTAAAATAATAAATGAACTATGTAATTCACTGTCCAGACCATCCTTGGAGAAAATCTGCTGTTTACGCATGTCTGTTTGTTCTTGTTTGTGGGGTTGTAACCATACCCGTGTAGTCCACCGTTGAGGTTAACCAGGATCTGCCATATACAAATAAAGTAGACTTCAGATCGCATTATATATTTACATGTATAGATCTCTGGGTGCTGGTCGGTCACTATGGGTCCCGATTTGGCGCCAGTTGTGTAGGATCTGGAATTATTCCTAGAGTACAAACCCAATTCTATGGTCCTATGTAACTCACATTTTAGCATCTAATGCTGTAAAGAGATGGACGCAAAGCTTGGATACCTTGTACACATACAGTGCGCATGTATATCATCTTCTGTGCCAGCAGTAGGCTTATTGACTATTTATGATATTATGAAGAATATGGTATGTAAAAGAAAACTAATTAAGATGCTGGTGGTTGATGTGGTGATGAAGATGATGATCGTGATGATAGTGATGATTACGATAATGGTGACGATGATGACGATAATAATAATGATAAAGATAATAATAATAATAACAACAATAACAACGTGATGACAATAATAATACAAATACTACTACTACTACTACTACTACTACTTTACTATAATTATGATAACAATACTGATCGTAATAATAATAACAACAATAAGAATAATGATGAAAATAATAATAATAATATTAAATGATAATAATAATGATAATTATACTAATGCTGCTGCTGCTGCTGCTACTACTACTACTACAACAACTACTACTACTGCGACTACTACTACTACTACCACCTACTACTACTACTACTACTACTACTATTACTACTACTACTACTACTACTGCTGCTACTACTACTACTACTACTACTACTACTACTACTACTATTACTACTACTATTTTATAGGGAGCGTAGTTAGCTTTTCATGGCGAGGCGATGGGTGCCGACGCAGAGGTCTCAGGTTCGATCCCATGGTGGCCAGGATTTTTTCTGTCTTTGTCTCGTCTTTGTTCCTTTGGGGCTTTCATACTATCTTATGTCATTGCCTTTACTACTACTACTACTACTACTACTACTACTACTACTACTACTACTACTACTACTACTACTACTACTGCTACTACTACTACTGCCTGCGCTGCTATACTACTACTAATAATAATAACAATCTATTATTTTTTATAAATAGTTAGGGGAGCCGTAGTGCGTCTAGATCTATATCCAATGCTTATTTTTCGATAAATCTAGGTATGGGTTAAAAATTCCCCTTTATATATTCCATAGTTGCAAAATGTTATAGTTATTATAGTGCAGTGTACTGTACCCATCATGTTTAAAATTTCAATACCATTTGTGAGCAATTTAACTTTTAAAAGCTCCAAAATTTACAATGATGTGAAAAATGTGATCCCGTTCAGCCTCCTTACATTTCTAACGCGACTTTGATTTAATCACCTGATCGACAATGTGAACCAGTTTCAGATCTGCGTAGTTCTAGATTTAGCTCTAGAACTAGATCTAGCTCAAATCGAGATTCTATATGCAGAATACGAATTTTAATATATTGATTGAAACATCATCAAACAAAAGATCTCCAATCGTAATCTCTAAATCTAGAGCTAATGACATAGTGAATCGGGACATGGAAAGCAAAACAAAAGATATATGTATACGCTAGTAGTCCATTTGAAGTCTTTTTAACACCCCACAAGATCCATTCGCAATGGCCGAAGGCTTAGTGAGCACGGCCAGAGGTGAGGCATTATAAATCGGATCGGGTATGAATCCAGTCGACGAGTGTTTTTTTTTCCTTCCTTTTAATTTCTTTAAAAAATATATTATTATAGCATGTAGCATTCTTTTGATTTTTCATAACTGCACAGGGCTTGAAATTCGTTCTAAATTTTTGTAGTTGTGGAACCCAATAATCATGTATTCGTTGTTCAACCCGAGGGCGCGACCAAAAGATTTAAAAAAAAATTTGATTAATAAATTCAATCGGTTTACCTACCCGACGACACTGATGCCTGATAATATTTATTTTTTTTGAAAAAAAAATAAAAAAAAAAAATAAAAAAATTATCATAATAATTAATAATCATAGTAATAAATAATAATAATAATAATAATAATAATAATAATAAAGTAATAATAATAATATTAATAATAATAATAATCATAATAATAATGATAATGATGATTATAATATTAGAGATAATAATTATAATGATTATAATAACGATAATAATAATAATAATAATAATAATAATAATAATAATAATAATAATAATAATAATAATAATAATAATAATAATAATAATAATAATAATCATAATGATGATGCTGAGGATGATGATGATGAGGATGATGATGATGATGATGATGATGATGATACTGTCAATGTTAATTATAGTCGTTAAGGACGTCAATTATCTCCAGGTTCTGGAGCTGATCCTGCTTTCTGCTCCTCCCACAATTCACAGAAGCGACACAAGCACGCAGTCTGGACAGCACCGTACGTCTTTTACATCCTAGCTACAGCTGGCGCCCATACACAACCAGGAAAAAATATCGTCATGTCAAGTAAATTTTGCCAAAGAGACAACATTGGGCCCAACGATTTATAGAACAAGGTAAGATAAAATACAACATGTATTTTCCAAAAAATGGCACATTGTTTTTTGGTGTTATAATACCTTCAATATAATATCAAATACAACACTTTTATACTGCACTCAGATTATTCTTCACAAACAGCATACACACAGTTAAGCATTACATGATCAAAATACTCGTATGCATAACATAATGTACAAAAGTACCAACAGTTTCCTGATATCATAATATGTAACGTAACCATTGCAATGAACACTATTTCAATAGAGCGATGATGATAAGGATGCTGGTGATGGTAGAGAATTATATTTTATAACCTTCTTTATGGCACAAAAATCATATGGGTCTTAAGGAGCGTTTGGAAATTTGCATTTTGCGGTGTTAATGGGTGATTTTGGTCTGGCACAATAGCTTAAATTTTCATGGAACAGTAAGAGACAAAAATGTCATCAAATGATGGGAAATTGCATTGGGATATCTTACCTGCTTTTTTTTATAAAACACATGTAGCAGGCCTACTACTGTTCAAACGTAGATCTACCTTCTCTCAAAAACTTCTGGTTTGGTTACAGAACATGACAGACGTAGGTAAGTGAACTCTCGTTCCTTTTATGATTTCAAATTCCTT
>JAXRKP010002164.1:0-2500 GCA_037039925.1 Doris montereyensis | reverse complement strand
AAGAAAATAACCAATAGAAAGAAGACGAATCAAGTATGAAATAAATCAACATTTCAATATCGAAACTCGATGAATTCAATTTTTTAAATGAGGAAAGAAACATTCTTATCTAACATCACTATCTTCGTTTTGGTGTTGTTATGTTGTGTCTTCGTCTTTGCGTTTTAGTTTTATTTTAAATTGATTAACACCTGTTAGATCAAGACCTAGTAAGATAAAAAAAAACCCAACAACTCAACAACAACAACAACAACTTAACTTCGCAAGAAAGTCACTTCGACATAATAATGCCTACGAAATCAAGCCTGCACCAAACTTGGTTTCTGCTTCACGTTTCTATGATCATCAGAAAAAAACGCACACCTTACAAGCGATTATAGTTGCATGATCTGTGACTTTTACAAAAATTGCCTCTATTTTTATCCGATTAATTCCCTTGATAACTACAGCCGCATGTCTATGAATTTGGGAACATTGTGAATCACTATAAAAGGCGGGTGTGTGCGTGTGGGGGTAGGGGGGGAGAGGATGGGGAAAAGGAGAGGAGGGGAGGAGGTAACACTTCGATTTAATCTGCGTTTCCTGTCGCCTTGAATCTACAAAGGTTTTATGAATACACTGATTGCAGTATCAAAGCAGAATATATTTTTGATAAGCAATATATTGCAATCAAATCTTTCTGAGTTAAACCTATTTGATATTTCAGGACAAACTTCTTTTTCTGATTATATTCTTTTTTTTCATTATCCTTAAAACGGCTTACGAGGAGGGAATTCAAAAGCCATTTATCATTATTCGTTCTGTAAGAGATTGACGGAAGGAACGGAAACTGGTTACGTGGGAACAGTCATGGAAACGCCCGTGATGATAAAAATATAACCTCTCCTGTACAAAGTAACGATTAGAATATAATCGTTTGGGTGTTTATATTATTTTTTCTTATTTTGTTTAATTGAAGTTTACCTTGTCCACCACCATGTGCGGTGATCTCAGAGTGAATCTAGAGGAAATAGCAGGAGTGACTGGAAAAGGGGGAGAGCATTCAAGAAAATGATTATGAGGATGATAGTAATGACAGTGATGAAGACGATGAATATAACGATGAGGATTAAAGGGTTAGAGTAGCCGGAAGAGGAGGAAGCTCAGGACAAGAGCAGAAGGAGGAGTGATGGTGACATTCTGTGCCTATAGGTGGTATTAATAGACATAATTGACTGTGACTTTGTGAACATGGAATGTTAGGGCAATAAATGGAAAAGAGTTAGAATTAGTTGAAGAAATGGAACAATTCAAGAAGATATTTGGCCATTACAGAAATAAAGAAAAAAGGACAAGGAATAGAAAATGTAGGACCAATCATATTTTAATCTTCTCAGGAGTAGATGTCAAAGATAGAGCTAGAGCAGGGTAGCCTCCTAATGCATAAAAGGCATGAAAAAGCTACTAGAAGGTTGGAAATTATAAGCCCACGGCTATTAGAGGTAAAAATTAAATCAAAAGGAAGAGAAATTAAATTATTAATAGCTTATGGACCAAACGAAGACGCAACTAAAGAAGAAAAAGATATCTTCGAAAACGGTTTACAAATAGCTGCAGAGGAATCTTAAACCCAAACAGGAACTAATGGTTTTAGGAGATTTAAACGCTAGAGTAGGCAACAATTTGAAAACGTCAGGAGAAGTAATATAGGTAAAGAAGGAAAGAGAAAACAACTTCTCAAATGGAGAAACAGTAATGAATTTTTTCCTAAGGAATAACATAAAATAGCCTAACACCTTTTTTCCTCATAAAGATATCCACAAATATACAAGAGTAAATGAAGACAGGTGTGAAAAGTCAATGATAGACTATATAATAGTTAAGCAGCTCTTTTTTACAATACATTGGCTGTAAGAGTAAACAGAGGAGCAGAAATATTTAGTGATCATCACTTAGTGATTGCCAAAATGAGATTACTGACTGAAGAAAACTACAGAAAAGGGAAAGCAAATGACCAGAGGATAGGTTAGATTACGTGAATAAAGAAATATCGCCAAAGAGGAAGTTAATAAAGCAAAACAGGAACAACGGGAAGAGTTTGAAAAAGATTTCCAAGAAAGCTATCAAGGAAATCAAAAGCTGTTACAAACAAAGAGACCAGAGACAGCTAGATTACGCGAATAAAGAAGACGCAAAGAGGAAGTTAAGAAAGCAAAACAGGAACAACGGGAAGAGTTTTGGAAAAAAGATCAAGAAAGCCATCAAGGAAACCGCAAGCTGCCAAATAGCGAAGTTATTAAGCGAGAAAGACCAAAGCATTCCCAATACGACAAATTAAGAATGCCAAAGAGAATAATGAAAAAAAGACAGCGAAATCATGGAAACATGGAGAAAGTATTTTCACCAATTACATAATCCTCCAGAACATATGAAACAAGGGTAAAGATCAATTATTAAAAGTAGTAGTAATCCAGAGGAGAAAGCTGAAGATGTAGAATATCTATTGAAAGAAATCAAACAG
>JAXRKP010002163.1:35000-66470 GCA_037039925.1 Doris montereyensis | reverse complement strand
GAACCCTCCCTCCGTTCCCCGATATTTTTTTCAAGTTATTGTTAACCCCCCCCCCTCCCTCACAACACACATTTTTGAAATCACCCACACAACGCACACATTTCAAATCGCCTCGCAACACACCTTTCTCTATGTCCCCTCCTTCCCCCACAAAAAAAACAAAAAAACAAAACAAAAACAAAAAGCGCACATTTTTTCAAATCCCCTAACAACACACATTTTTCAAATCCCCTAACAACACACATTTTTCAAATCCCTAACAACACACATATTTCAAATCCCACTCACAACACACATTTTTCAAATCCCTCTCACAACACACATTTTTCAAATCCCTAACAACACACATTTTTCAAATCCCCCACACCACACATTTTTCAAATCCCTCTCACAACACACATTTTTCAATTCCCCCTCACAATACACATTTTTCAAGTCCCCTCCCCCCACAACACACATTTGTCATGTCCACCCCCCCACAATACACACATTTGTCAAGTCCCCCCCCACCCACCACACATTTTTCAATTCCCCCTCACAACACACATTTTTCAAATCCTCTCACAACACACATTTTCAAATCCCTCTCAACACACATATTTCAAATCCTCTCACAACACACATTTTTCAATTCCCCCTCACAACACACATTTTTCAAATCCTCTCACAACACACATATTTCAAATCCCTCTCACAACACACATATTTCAAATCCCTCTCACAACACACATTTTTCAAATACCTCTCACAACACACATTTTTCAAATCCCTCTCACAACACACATTTTTCAATTCCCCCTCACAACACACATTTTTCAAATCCCTCTCACAACACACATTTTTCAAATCCCTCTCACAACACACATTTTCAATTCCCCCCACACCACACATTTTTTCAAATCCCTCTCACAACACACATTTTTCAATTCCCCCCTCACAACACACATTTTTCAAGTCCTCCCTCCCCACAACACACATTTTTTCAAGTCCCTCCTCCCCCACAACACACATTTTCAAGTCCCTCCCTCCCCCACAACACACATTTTTCAAGTCCCCCACCCCCACAACACACATTTTTCAAGTCCCCCCCCCCCTCCACAACACACATTTTTCAAGTCCCCCTCCCTCCTTCCACAACACACATTTGTCAAGTCCCCCACAACACACATTTTCAAGTCCCCCTCCACCCCCCACATTTTTCCAAGTCCACAACACACATTTGTCAAGTCCCCCCTCCACAACACACATTTGTCAAGTCCCCCCCCCCACACACACATTTGTCAAGTCCCCCCCCACCAACACACATTTGTCAAGTCCCTCTCCACACCACACATTTTTCAAATCCTCACAACACACATTTTTTCAAATCCCTTCACAACACACATTTTTCAAATCCCTCTCACAACACACATTTTTCAAGTCCCCCCCCCCCTACAACACACATTTGTCAAGTCCCCCACCCCCCACAACAAACATTTTTCAAGTCCCCCCCACAACACACATTTTTCAAGTCCCCCCCCCCCCCGGTACACACACTTTTCAAGTTCAATATACCTCCCTTCTCTTCCCACACACACACACTTTTCAAGTTCATATTTAACGCCCCCCCCCCCCACCCCTCAACAGATGTTTCAAGTTTATTTTTACCCTCCCCTCCTCGCAAATAGATTTTCCAAGTTCATTTTCATCCTCACCTACCCACACAAACAGACTTTCAAGTTCATATTCAACCCCCCTCACCCCTCCACAGACTTTTCAAGGTAGTTTTACCCCCACCCCCCTTCGCTCACACAGATTTTTCAAGTTCAGTTATTAACACCCAGAATTGGAAATTCATTTTCAAGTTCATTTAATACTTCTGCGCTGCCCCCCTACACAGACTTTTCGTTCATTTTAATCCTCCGGCACACACACAAACACACATATTTTTCAAGTTCATTTTTAACATTCTCCCATCACCACACATACTTTTCGAGTTCATTTCAACCCTCCCCCCTTCCCTCACCTCACAGACTTTTCAAGTTCATTTTTACTCCCCGTCCTCTCCCACAGACACATATTTAACCCTCCCTCCCCCTCCCTCAACCGACTTTTCAAAGTTCCTTTTATCTCACTCCCACCCTTCCCACACAAACATATTTTCAAGTTTATATTTAACCCTCCCTTTCCCTCCACAGACATTTCAAGGTCATTTTATCCCCCCCCCCCCCCCCTCCTCACACATATTTTTCAAGTTTATTTTTACCTCCTCGTCCACCCCCCCCGTACCCACACATACACATACTTTTCAAGTTCATATTAAGTTCTCCCTTGCCCCCTCCACAGACTTTTTCAAAGCTCATTTTTATCTTCATCCCCCCCCTCCTCCACACATATTTTTCAAGCTCATTTTTATCTCTGCCCCTCCCAAACAGACTCTTCAAGCTCATTTTTATCTCCATCTCCCACTCCTCCTCACACAGACTTTTCAAGCTCATTTTTATCTCTGCCCCCCCCCTCGTCACACACAGACTTTTCAAGCTCATTTTCATCTCTGCCCTCCCCGTCTTCATACACAGACTTTTCAAGCTCATTTTATCTTCCGCTTCTCCCCACACAGACTTTTCAAGCTCATTTTTATCTCCGCTTCCTCCCACACAGACTTTTCAAGCTCATTTTTACCTCCGTCCCCCTCCCACACAGACTTTTCAAGCTCATTTTTATCTCCGCTTCCTCCCACACAGACTTTTCAAGCTCATTTTTATTGCCGCTTCCTCCCACAGACTTTTCAAGCTCATCTTTATCTCTGCCATCCCCCCTCGTCACACACAGACTTTTCCAGCTAATTTTTACCTCCGCCCCCCTCCCACACATATTTTTCAAGCTCATTTTTTATCTCCGCCTCCTCCTCACACAGACTTTTCAAGCTAATTTTTATCTTTGCTGCCCCTCGCCCCCCTGCCCCCCCTGTCCCATTACAGACTTTTCTCGCTCATTTTTATGTCTGCCTCCCTCCAAAACAGACTCTTCATTCTAATTTTATCTCCGCCCCCTCCCACACAAAGTTTTCAAGCTGCTTTTTTATCTCCACCCCGCCTCCCATACAGGTTATTCAAGATAATTTCTATCTCCCGCCCTCCCCCCCCCTCAGACAGATTTTTCACGTTCATTTTTACCTACTCCCCCCCCATCCCTACACACATACTTTTCAAGTTCATATTAAATCCGCCCTCCCCCTCAACAGGCTTTTCAAGTTCAGTTTTACCTCCTCCCCCTTGTCCCCCCCCCATCACACACCCACACAATTTTCAAGTTCATTTTTATCTCCGCTCCCCCCCGCCCACACCCCACAGACTTTTTCACGTCCTGTGTGTGACCTACGATTTCATCTGGCGGAAGGAGTGTTTTAACTGGAAGAAAAAATCGAGAAAGAGGATTACAGCTATTGGCCGTCTCCACACGAAAACGACGGGGTCATGTTCAACGGTTGCATAGAGGTTCATACTTACATTATCGCTCTCTTTACTTCTTTCTTTTTTCCTTCTGTCTGTCTGTCTGGTTGTCTGTCTGTCTGTTTGTCTGTCTGTCTGTGTGTCTGTGTGTCTGTCTGTGTATCTGTCTGTCTGTCTGTCTGTCTGTCTGTCTGTCTGTCTGTCTGTCTGTCTCTCTCTCTCTCTCTCTCTCTCTTTCTCTCGACCCCCTCTCTCTCTCTCTCTCTCTCTCTCTCTCTCTCTCTCTCTCTCTCTCTCTCTCTCTCTCTCTCTCTCTCTCTCTTTCTCTCTTTCTCTCTCTCTCTTCTCTCTCTCTCTCTCTCTCTCTCTCTCTCTCTCTCTCTCTCTCTCTCTCTCTCTCGTCTCTCTCTCTCTCTCTCTCTCTCTCTCTCTCTCTCTCTCTCTCTCTCCCTTCTCTCTGTCTTCTGTCTCTGTCTGTTTGTCTCTCTCTCAATACATATATATATATATATATATATATATATATATATATATATATATATATATATATATATATATATATATATATATATAACATGCATATAGATCTCTCATCATCTTCATTTGTTCCATTTGGTATCATCTTGGTGTGTACCATTTCTCATCATCTTTTATTTGTTCAATTTGGTACCATATTGGTGTGTACCGTTTCTCATCATTTTTATTTGTTCCATTTGGTATCATATTGGTATGTACCATTTCTCATCATCTTTATTTGTTCCATTTGGTATCACACGGGTGTATACCATTTCTCATCAACTTTATTTATCCCACTTGGTATTGACTTCGTGTGTGTACCATTTCTCATCAACTTTATTTATCCCACTTGGTATTGACTGTGTGTGTACCATTTCTCATCAACTTTATTTATCCCACTTGGTATTGACTTCGTGTGTGTACCATTTCTCATCAACTTTATTTATCCCACTTGGTATTGACTTCGTGTGTACCATTTCTCATCAACTTTATTTATCCCACTTGGTATTGACTTCGTGTGTACCATTTCTCATCAATTTCTTTTTCCAATTTGGTACCATATTGGTGTGTACCGTTCTCATTATTTGTATTTGTTCCATTAGGTATCATCTGGGTGTACCATTTCTCATCAACTTTATTTGTTCAATTTGGTATCATCTTTTTGTGTACCATTTGTCATCATCTTTATTTGTTCCATTTGGTACCATATTGGTACGTACCATTTCTCATCATTTTTTTTGTTCCATGTGGTATTGACCTCGTATGTACGGTTTTTCATCCTTTTTATTTTGTTCCATTTTTGTATCATATTGGTATGTACCATTTCTCATCATTTTTATTTTGTTCCATTTGGTGTAACGGTTGGGACTTTTAGGTTTGAGAGTTCGACAAATTTTCTTGTCTCTGGACTATGAAATCCCCTCGCTTTTGAGAAAATAAACTCAAAAGGCGTCAACTCGAAAGGCAATCATTTTGAAGTTTGGTCAAAATGCACATGATACATGATGATAGATCAAATCTGGTCAATTACATTTTTTTTAATTGTGGGGCAAGGGGGAACCCCTTCGTACTCCAGAGGCAAAGGCATGACCTCTTAACGCGAAATTCGTGATGGATGGTTTAAGTCCCGCCAACTGACGGTTGAAAATATCACTTAAATGTTGACTAAAATATCACTTAGATGTTGACTAATATTGGATAAGTCGTTGGTGACCGAGTGGTTAGCTGTCGGACTGGGGATCATGAGGTTTACGTAGTTCGAATCATAGGGAAGCGAGGTCCGACGGTTGTGTTCCTTGGGAAATACACTTAGCAACACGCATTTTCCTCCACTTTACCAATGTGCAAATAGGTACAAGCATTAGTTGGGAGTAAAAAAAAACCTTGCGTCAGACTAGCGTCCTGATCAGGCAGGAGGTGATTATTGTCACCAGTTCCACTTCATGCTATAGAAACTGGCATAAACTCCGGCTCTATAGGCAACAATAACACACATATATTATTCGTCCAATATTTCCATTTGTTTCTTGATTTTGCATATTTCCATTTGTTTTTGATTTTGCAGGTAACAATAACACACCTATATTATTATCATTCCAATATTTCCATTTGTGTCTTAAGGATAACTCGAGCACTTCTGTGTGTCGACATTCCGAGGAAAGATTGTTCGAGGTAAGAAGACTTAGGCACTAATGAGCAAGCTATATCATAACGGGGAAGGAAGGGAGGGGGTGGGGGCAGAGGAAGAGCGGGGGGGGAGGGGAGAGGGAGGGAACTCGGTAATCGATTACAAAATGCGAACAAAAACGTTCGTTACTAACTTTTATTAAATTGTCCGCACTCAATATTTACATAAAATGAAATTTATACCAGCAGTCAGCATTGCTTTTATCTTTGTAAGTTCGTTCATCTGTCTGACTGACTATCTGTCTAATTATCTGACTGTACACACCCACCCTCCTCCACCCCCCCCCTCCTCCACCCCCTCCTCCACCCTCCGCCCCTCCTCCCTTTTCGCTCCTTCCCCCACCCCACCCTAGCTGAAAACATTAGAAGAGGAGTGCCGGATACTGTGCTGTACCCGAATGATGTTCAAGTCCCTAAACAGCAGCACTGTGACAGATCTTCATCTCAATTGCACCACGGCCAGCGTCAACAGTAAGTGTGTCTACGATGACCGAATGGTTAGGTTGCCAGACTGGAGGGTTTTGGGGGGGGGGGTTAGAGGCATGTGGAACGTGGACTTGGTTATCCAGAGGCAAGGTGGCTGACTTTCAACTAAAAGATAGAGGGGTTCAAATCCCGCCAACATTTCGCAAATTTTCTCCAATTGTTTTCGAGTAACGTCTACCCCTACCCCCCCCCTGCCTGGTCCAGAAAGGTGGATGGTGCCACCTAATCCAATAGGAGACGGACAATAACAATGAGTTGCCGTGTGTAGATTACAACATTCTATGCATGTTAAAGATCCCTTGGCTGTTATACAAGCCAGTCTCGGCAAAAAAAAAAAAAAATCCTGCAAAAAACCACTGAGATCATATGCGTTGTGGATGTGGGTAAATAAAATCAAATACGAAAGTAGCCAGACCGGGGCGGGGGTCATATCAACCTGGGTTTTCGAATCTAATCAGAAAGAGGTAAGTCCGACGTTGTGTTCCGTGAAAGACACGTTGCACGCACCCCCTCCTCCTCCTCCTCCCTCCCCACCCCCTCCTCCCCTCCCCACCCACGACATCTCTCCCTAGGGGCAAATAGGTACAGTCACTAGCTTGTGGAGTGAAACTACGTCAGATCAGCCTCCTGGCTAGGGGGTGACATTACTGTCACTTGTTTTGCTTTAGACTATTGCAACCGAGATAAGCTCCGGTTCTATAGGCTGTAATGTCCATGGGAGAACTTTTTGTTAGTATCAACGGTATGAAGACAAATACCAAGGCAGGACGGGGAATTTAGAAAGTTGTGATGAGGCCAGACAGGAAGTAATAAGCAAATTTTGACTCCAAGTTGGACTGCGTTGGGAAGCCATGGCGGCCAGGATATTTTTCTGTCTATTCCTGGCATTTGTCTCGTCTTTGCTCCTATGGCGTTTTAATAATTTATTATCCAATGTCATTTCCTTGACTTTCGACAAGCCCCTTGCCTCACTGTTTGTAGTAGGTTGCGGGTTCGATTCCGTCTGGTGCCGAAAGACTTTTGTTTACTCCTCAGTATTCGTCTCATCTCAGTATTCGTCTCGTCTCAGTATTCGTCTCGTCTCAGTATTCGTCTCGTCTCAGTATTCGTCTCGTCTCAGTATTCGTCTCGTCTCAGTATTCGTCTCGTCTTAGTATTCGTCTTGTCTCAGTATTCGTCTCGTCTCAGTATTCGTCTCGTCTCAGCATTCGTCTCGTCTCAGTATTCGTCTCGTCTCAGTATTCGTCTCGTCTCAGTATTCGTTTCGTCTCAGTATTCGTCTCGTCTCAGTATTCGTCTCGTCTCGTCTTTGAGCCCCCGGCTGCCTTTGTTTACTCCTCCAGTATTCGTCTCGTCTCAGTATTCGTCTCGTCTCGTCTTTGAGCCCCCGGCTGCCTATTCATCATCATTATCTATGGTATGGTATGACGTCATCACTACATATTCTACACACGCCGTAATGACGCAGCGCGTGCTTAGTGACGTCATTTGCGACCTTTCAGATTATTACCGCACTAGCTCCAAGTTTTGCGTGGCAAACGTTAATCAATGTGTTAGCGTGTGGGTGAACATAAATGTTAACCCAAAATTATCTGTTGTTTATCCACGATGTCGTTCTAATAAGCAAAAATCAAGCAACAAAAATGTGTACAAGGATAATGTGCTTGATACTTCAAGAAGTGAAATCGGAGAGAGATGAAAATTGTAAACCTTCGGCTTCAGTGTATTCAAAAGTGGGTTTAGCTTTATAAGGCAGATTTTTCAAAAATAATAATTTGAATTTACCCACACTTAAAACTACAGTGACGTCGGTCGGTGGTCAAGTGAGTAGTCTATCGGAATAGGTAGGGAGCATGCATATAAGGTCCCGGTTCGAATTCTGGCAAAGCCTTGGGAGTGAAAAGCAAAACTTACTACGTATTTCTCCACTCGATCCAGAGATGCAAATTGGTACACAAGCATTAGCTTGGGAGTACAAATTTACGTCAGACTAGTGTGATTCCAGAAGGTAATTGTGATCATTTGTTCTGCTTCACGCTATAGAAATCAGGATAAGCTCTGGCTCTATAGGCCACAACAGCCCTGAAGGGGGGGGCAAAGTCAGGGTAGCCTCCCGTACCCGAGGCCGACTTCCGGTGCGTCAACCGCCGTAAGATTCGCGGGGGGGGGGGGGGGACGGCAGCTGGATCTCGAAGATTGGGTCAAAAGTATCGAATTTGAGATTTTATCATTTTCATATGCTATGGCTCTTCTAAAACCCATCTGTAATAGTACAAAACATGAAAACTATTTATAAATGAGTTTTTTAGCCCTCTAAACATGTTGCCCTAGAACAAAGATTTCCACATTTTATGAAAAATATGATAAATTTGCTCATCTTTGGTCATAATTTTGAAGATGAAACGGAGTGAATGGCTGTCGTGTATAGTATCGATGTAAAGGGAAATTCCTCTCCCTTCGATATATAGTAGATTTGGTATCGATGCTACAACTCAATGAGCCCCTGTTCATGAAACTTTCCATACCTAAGACAAAGAATTTCAGATGACATCAGCTGTTATACAGTTTGACCCGACCTCTGAACTCTCTCGGTCAAGGTGAACTCACCGCGCATGCGTACTGAATGGATGTTGCAGGTCAAAAGGGTGTCGACGCATGCGCAGTCGTTGCGGATATGTTTGTTATATGTAAACAAACTCATTGCTTTCGTTTTGATTGCTCTGCCTAGTGTAAACGTGTTTCACGATTGAGTGAGATTTATTCTTCGGGTTTGTTCTATATTCTGGATATTTTTTATGAATTTACTGACAATGCCTCGATTTTCGCGAAAAGCTCGAAACAATAATCTGGCTAAAGCCAGGAAACAGCGTTGGACCGAGGATTCAGGAGATATTGCCTCTGAGGAAACAATTTAATCTGACTTGGGATTGGAACCATCCACCAGCTCTGGAACACGGGGTGGCTCCCCACCATGCTCCAGGTTTGGGCTTAGGAATCTAGATCTAGCTCTAGTTGTTCATCCTCGGATCGTTTGGATATCCCCATCAGTGAACTTCCATTCGATCCTCCTTCACCAGTTCATCGTTCTAAGACCAGGTTTGAGAAGAACCTTGCCATGGTCAATGAACAACATGACGAAGATGATCATGGACTCAAACGGTGGGCTCAGCATGCTGACATTGTTTGTGTCACTTTTTTCGGTGCCCTCAGAGATGTGTTGCACATCTAAAGTGGAATGCCGTGTCAACGCGTCAAAGCGCAAAGGATTCTCTGTGTGCCTTGAGGCCGTCTGCCGCAACTGTGATTGCATTGTGGCCTCCACATATACGTCACATGTCGACACGTCAGCGTCAGGGCACCTAAGCCGTTCGCTATAAACACAGGAGTTGTTGTAGCCTGCCTCAAGAGCGATGTGGTACCCCACAAACTTGCTAATTTCTGTGAGACACTCTCTATGCCATCCCTCCACAAGAAGGCCTTCACGAAGCACGCCAAAAGACTTCTACGGTCTCAATGTAGAAGTGTCACAACAAATCTTTAGTAAGGCAGTAGCGGTGGTGAAAAAAGAACATCAACGGCAGCTGGATATCACAATCGTCAACATTGAACTGCTAGACATCGCCGTTAGTTTTGACGGAACATGGATGACGAGGGGCCTTTCGTCTCTTATTGGAATTGGATGTGCCAACGACAGCCTCACTGGCCTCGTAGTTGATGCTCACGTCGTTAGTGCCTTATGTCAAACATGCGCGACAACTGGAAAGTGACACAAGGCTAACAATCCTCATCTGTACGACGCATGGCTTAGAGAACACCAAGAAGAGGAAGGCTGTAACATCAACTACACAGGTGAGTTTTATTTGATTACCGAATGATAATTTCTTATTACAAATTACTTTTTTTAGCCGATCAATTAAAACCTACACGTGAGAGAGATGTATGGCTCTGGAGGAGGCACTGTTATTATAATTGTTTGATTTATTTGATCATTACATTAATAGGACTATTTTTTGTCATCACCGTTGTTTTTTTTTTCTTTTTCCGTACAGTTATCATTATATTTAGAAAGTCAAAGCTCACGGTTGGGTGTAAAACTAGACTTATATCAAAGAAATAGAAACCAATTTACTATTGTCACGTAATAAGAGTAAACAAATTATTTTTACACTATTGATAATTCATGGCATCCGTATCATAGACAAATATGTTGTAAGCGTGTTGCCTAATTCGATGCGATTAGGCAGCAGTCACGGCGCAATACATAATATCGTTTTATTTTTAGTTTGTAGTTGCAATTTGATCTCCTTCTTATTCCCTTTGTTTGTACGTCATCTTTAGGTGCATCGGGCATGATGGAAGCTGTAGCGGCAGAAACCCCTGTGCCGGAGATCGGTGGACTGCATCAGCTACGCTACACGACATTTGTTGGAGACGGTGACTCCAAGCCCTTCGACAGAGTCTGCAGGGCTGAGCCATATGGACCGGATGTGGCAATTCTAAAAAGACGAGTGCATGAACCACGTATCAAAGCGACTCGGTACGGCCTTGCGGAATTTAGTTCAGGACTGCTCCAAGAAGGGTTCGTAAATTGATTTCTTTATATGCACAAACAGAATGAATACATGGGCTTCATGACCTTTCTTCAAACGAAAACAAAAAAGTGTAACTCTTTCTCAAAACACTAACCATAAATTTTCAACTACACAATGACAACCACCTGAATTATTTGACAAACAATAATCAACCTCAAACCATTTGTTTTTTTTCCTGGTTTGTTTGGGGTTTGTTTTTGTATTGCACGGAATTATTTTGTTTCTAACGAAGTTGATTTGTCCACATTTGCATTTACTGTAACGACTGATATTCAGTTTTGTCTCGTTTGTTTTTTTTATTTGTTGATTTTAGTTAGGCCTGTTTCCAAATGTTTCATATAAAACAGTTTACTTATGTAAGCAATGTTTTCTGACGAGTCGGTTTATAGCGTATATGCTCGACATTTATCTTATGCTTATTGTTATTCAAAGGTACAACACTTGGCGGAAGGAAGTACGGAAGCCTTACCGGCAATGCCATAGACAAGCTGTGTAAGTACTATGCCAGAGCTATCCGTGGGCACGACAACACTGAGGGCATGAAGACAGCAATTTTGGCCAGCTTGTACCATGGCTACTCCACGGACGACAACACTGAGGGCATGAAGACAGCAATTTTGACCAGCTTGTACCATGGCTACTCCACGGACGACAACACTGAGGGCATGAAGACAGCAATTTTGGCCAGCTTGGACCATGGCTACTCCACGGACGACAACCCTCAGCATCGTTACTGTCCGCCTGGCACCAACTCCTGGTGCTTCTACAAGAAGGCCGTCGCCCAGGGCATATTTCCTGGCCAGCATAAGCTCCGTATCCATACTCCCCTGGATTACGACCGCCTGCATGAGCATGTTTGGCCCATTTACCAACGTCTGACAGGTGATGATCTCTCTACGGCCATGCAAGCTCCACGCAACGCAGAATGCCAACGAAGGTCTTCACCATGCCATCTGGGAAAATGCAACGAGACCCTCTGTCACTCAGCACCTCGTGTCACATTTTCTATGCTCTCGGCTGTTGACGAATTCAACTTTGGGGCCCGATTTGCTGAGGATTTTAATTCCTACTATGGTATCCAGGCAGGGGAGGACACCCGTAGACTTCAGGAAGTACGACATCAGAAGCGACTCTCACAGCCGCTGGAAAGCAGAAAGCCCGCAAAGATATGAGGAAGCAAGCAACAGAGAGAGCAGAAGAGGATGCTATCAAGGACATGGGAGTCTTGGGATATGGAGCAGGGGAGTATTTTTTTCTTTTTTGAATTATATACTTCATTCCCATGACTTTTCCTCCTCAGAATGTAATTATTTTTTTAATGGATTACCCTAATATATAACGAATATACTCCTTATAAGATAATATCCATAACATGCATAAATATAGACATTGTGCAATAAAAAATCTTGAGTTTTTGGGTTGCGGAAATACAAAATTGCGTTTTTCTCGCTAAAAGTCAAAAACTTATGCTTAGATTTGAACCAAATATGGTATATAACTTCGTTATATGTGCCTAGCTTGTATAAGAGGCGTTTTTGGGAAATAATTGATGATAGTGATGTTATTGATGATTTAGTGTAAACAATTGGTGTTTTGGGGGATTTTGAAAGTTGATTTTGTTTCAATATTTTTTTTTCTCAGTGACTAGATCAAATATCAAAAATTTGATCAAATACAACCAATACAGTCCTCTTTACTACCTGTATCTCAAACTTCATTGACTTTCCGTGGTAATATTTTGACTTTTAGCGATTTGAAAAAAAATAAACACAATCCAATATGGCCGCTGTCACCATGGCAACCAAAAATTCGAACGACAACAAAACTATTCCATCTCGATCACAGCATTATACCCTTTATATGTGTGAAGTATGAACATTATATGTCCAATATTGAGTATTTTGCTACTTGGCTGTAGTCCCCCATCCCCCGCCCCTCCCTCCTCCCCCTTAAAAGAACTTTCCTTACGCTCACAACCACGGTGACCTGGGATCTATAAAACATGCCCAAAGCATTGTGATTGTACGCAGGGGCCCACTTACTGTTCTTGCCGTCTGACTCCGATTGAAGCTAGGTGTTGATCCATCTAGCTACATGGACCCCAGGTGAGAGGTGGGCTGGGGTTGGTTGTTTTCTTTTCTCTCTCTCAATCAGTCAGTAGCAGTGTTGTGTGGTTACATCTCTAGATCCAAGCGGTCAATCTTTGTTTAAATTCTTCGTCGCATTTTGAAAAACTTTCGGTAGTCCTGTTGCAATCTGTGTCAACACACGACATTTTGGTTGGTAGGCCTACGCTTTACTTTTCAACCAGATCAGAAACATACTACTCGACAGCAGCAAAATGTATTTGACACGAAGGAGCCGCACTGGAGAGATAAAGGTCCACCATGGTAAGGAGTCACACTGAGAGATAAAGGTCCACCATGGTAAGGAGTCACACTGGAGAGATAAAGGTCCACCATGGTAAGGAGTCACACTGGAGAGATAAAGGTCCACCATGGTAAGGAGTCACACTGGAGAGATAAAGGTCCACCATGGTAAGGAGTCACACTGGAGAGATAAAGGTCCACCATGGTAAGGAGTCACACTGGAGAGATAAAGGTCCACCATGGTAAGGAGTCACACTGGAGAGATAAAGGTCCACCATGGTAAGGAGTCACACTGGAGAGATAAAGGTCCACCATGGTAAGGAGCCGCACTGGAGAGATAAAGGTCCACCATGGTAAGGAGTCACACTGGAGAGATAAAGGTCCACCATGGTAAGGAGTCACACTGGAGAGATAAAGGTCCACCATGGTAAGGAGTCACACTGGAGAGATAAAGGTCCACCATGGTAAGGAGTCACACTGGAGAGATAAAGGTCCACCATGGTAAGGAGTCACACTGGAGAGATAAAGGTCCACCATGGTAAGGAGTCACACTGGAGAGATAAAGGTCCACCATGGTAAGGAGTCACACTGGAGAGATAAAAATAGAACATGTAAAGTAACCACACTAGGGAGTTACATGTAGAACATGATAGGTAGTTATACTGGAGATATACAAGTAGAACATGATAGGTAGTTATACTGGAGATATACAAGTAGAACATGATAGGTAGTTATACTGGAGATATACAAGTAGAACATGATAAGGCCACACTGGAGAGATTAGAACATGTAAAGTAACCACACTGGGGGAGTTACATGGGGAGATATACAAGATAAGTAGCCACATGATAGTTACATGTAGAACATGATAAGTAGCACTGGAGAGTTACATGTAGAACATGATAAGTAGCCACACTGGGGAGTTACAAGTAGAACATAGTAAAGTAACCACTGGAGATATGTAAAGTAACCACACTGGGGAGTTACAAGAACATGATAAGTAGCCACACTGGAGAGATACAAATAGAACATGTAAAGTAACCACACTGGGGAGTTACATGCAGAACATGATAAGTAGCCACACTGGGGAGTTACATGCAGAACATGATAAGTAGCCACACTGGGGAGTTACAAGTAGAACATGATAAGTAGTCATACTGGAGAGTTACAAGTAGAACATGATAAGTAACCACACTGGGGAGTTACATGTAGAACATGATAAGTAGCCACACTGGGGAGTTACATGTAGAACATGATAAGTAGCCACACTGGAGAGATACAAATAGAACATGTAAAGTAACCACACTGGGGAGTTACATGTAGAACATGATAAGTAGCCACACTGGGGAGTTACATGTAGAACATGATAAGTAACCACACTGGGGAGTTACATGTAGAACATGATAAGTAGTCATACTGGGGAGTTACATGTAGAACATGATAAGTAGCCACACTGGGGAGTTACAAGTAGAACATGATAAGTAACCACACTGGGGAGTTACAAGTAGGAACATGTAAAGTAACCACACTGGGGAGTTACAAATAGAACATGATAAATTAACCACACTAGGAGTTACAAATAGAACATGTAAAGTAGCCACACTGGGGAGTTACATGTAGAACATGATAAGTAACCACACTGGGGAGTTACATGCAGAACATGATAAGTAGACACACTGGAGAGATACAAGTAGAACATGATAAGTAGCCACACTGGGGAGTTACATGTAGAACATGATAGAACAGCCACACTGGGGAGTTACAAGTAGAACATGATAAGTAGTCATACTGGAGAGTTACAAGTAGAACATGATAAGTAGTCATACTGGAGAGTTACAAGTAGAACATGATAAGTAGCCACACTAGACAGTTACAAGTAGAACATGCCACACTGGAGAGTTACAAGTAGAACATGATAAGTAGCCACACTAGAGAGTTACAAGTAGAACATGCCACACTGGAGAGTTACATGCAGAACATGATAAGTAGCCACACTGGGGATATACAAATAGAACATGATAAGTAACCACACTGGGGATACACAAGTAGAACATGATAAGTAACCACACTGGGGATACACAAGTAACAGATAAGTAGCCAAGGGGATACACAAGTAGAACATGATAAGTAGCCACACTGGGGAGTTACAAGTAGAACATGATAAGTAACCACACTGGGGATACACAAGTAGAACATGATAAGTAGCCACACTTGGGATACACAAGTAGAACATGATAAGTAACCATACTGGAGATATACAAGTAGAACATGATAAGTAAATACAACATAAATTGAGATATATAAGTAGAACATGATCAATACACACTTGAGATGTATAAGTAGAACATGATAAATACACACTTGAGATATATAAGTAGAACATGATAAGTACACACTTGAGATATACAAGTAGAACATGATAAGTAAACACTTGAGATATACAAGTAGAACATGATATGAACATGATATATACAAGTAGAACATGATATGTAGTCATACTGGAGACATACAAGTAGAACATGATATGTAGTCATACTGGAGATATTCAAATAGAACATGATAGGTACATACAAGTGAAATGAACATCTACAAGAGAACATGATGGTAGTCATACTGGAGACATACAATAAGTACATACTTGAATATACAAGTGATATATGTAGTCATACTGGAGATATTCAAATAGAACATGATAAGTACATACTTGAGATATACAAGTAGAACATGAAATGTAGTCATACTGGAGATTTACAAGTAGAACATGATAGGTAGTCATACTGGAGATATACAAGTAAAACATGATATGTAACCACACTGGAGAGTTACACTCACTCACCGCCTTCCTCTAACCCCCCCCCCTCCTGGTCCAGGTAAGGAGGGCGACACCCTAGTTCCATCGGACACGCGCATATCCCGTGTGCGGACACGTATGCAGATCCCGTGTGCGGACATGTATGCAGATCACGTGTGGGGACACGTATGGAGATCCCGTGTGCGGACACGTATGCAGATCCGTGTGCGGACACGTATGCAGATCCGTGTGGAGACACGTATGAAATCCGTGTACAGGACACGTATGCAGATCCCGTGTACAGACACGTGTGCAGATCACGTGCGGAGGACACGTATGCAGATCCCGTATGAAGATATGTATGCAGATCCTGTATGAAGATACGTATGCAGATCCTGTATGAAGAGACATATGCAAATCCCGTTTGAAGATACGTATGCAGATCCCGTTTGAAGACACGTATGCAGATCCCGTATGAAGATACGTATGCAGATCCCGTGTACAGACACGTGTGCAGATCCCGTGTACAGACACGTATGCAGATCCCGTGTGAAGATACGTATGCAGATCCCGTTTACAGACACGTATGAAGACACGTATGCAGATCCTGTTTGAAGATACGTATGCAGATCCCGTTTACAGATACGTATGCAGATTCCGTTTACAGACACGTATGCAGATCCCGTTTACAGACACGTATGTAGATTCCGTGTGGAGACACATATGCAGATCCCGTGTGGGTACACCTATGCAGATCCTGTGTGGAGACACGTATGCAGATTCCGTTTGGAGACACGTATGCAGATCCCGTTTACAGACACGTATGCAGATTCTGTTTACAGACACGTATGCAGATCCCGTTTACAGACACGTATGCAGATCCTGTGTGGAAGACACATATGCAGATTCCGTTTACAGACACGTATGCAGATCCCGTGTGAGAGTATGCAGATCCCGTTTACAGACACGTATGCAGATTCCGTGTGGACACATATGCAGATCCCGTGTGAAGACACCTATGCAGATCCTGTGTGGAGACACGTATGCAGATCCCGTTTACAGACACGTATGCAGATCCCGTGTGGAGACACGTATGCAGATCCCGTTTACAGACACGTATGCAGATCCCGTGTGGAGACACGTATGCAGATCCCGTGTGGAGATAGGTATGCAGATCCCGTTTACAGACACGTATGCAGATCCTGTGTGAAGACACGTATGCAGATCCCGTGTGGAGACACGTATGCAGATCCCGTGTGGAGACACGTATGCAGATCCCGTGTGGAGATCCGTATGCAGATCCCATGTGGAGACACGTATGCAGATCCGTGTGGAGACACGTATACAGATCCCGTGTGGAGACACGTATGCAGATCCCGTGTGGAGATAGGTATGCAGATCCCGTGTGGAGATATGTATGCAGATCTCGTGTGGAGATACGTATGCAGATCCCGTGTGGAGATACATATGCAGATCCCGTGTGGAGATATGTATGCAGATCCCGTGTGGAGATACATATGCCGATCTCGTGTGGAGACACGTATGCAGATCCCATGTGGAGACACGTATGCAGATCCCGTGGGGAGGACGTATGCAGATCCCGTGTGCAGATCCCATGTGCAGATCCCGTGTGCAGATCCCGTGTGCAGATCCGTGTGCAGATCCCGTATGCCCCGTGTACAGATCCCGTGTACAGACCGTGTGCAGATCCCGTGTGCAGATTCCGTGTACAGACACATATGCAGATTCCGTGTGCAGATCCCGTGTGCAGATCCCGTGTACAGATCCCGTGTACAGATCCGTGTACAGATCCGTGTACAGATCCCGTGTACAGATCCGTGTACAGATCCCGTGTACAGCTCCCGTGTACAGACACATATGCTGATCCGTGTACAGATCCCGTGTACAGATCCCGTGTACAGATCCCGTGTACAGATCCCGTGTACAAACACGTATGCAGATCCCGTGTGCAGACTGATCACAACACTTTAGTTAGGGCAAAAACAAACATTTTGTTTAATCCTACCAAAGACAACCTCCCTCCCCCTCCCCCCCCCCCCCGTGCCCCCTGATATGATCTTAGTGGTTGATGTCGGTAAATCATACTTGAAATCAAATCAAACCTCTTTCTTTTCTGTGTTGTGTTTGTTCTTCTTTAATTTGTGTCTGTCTTTGATTGCTTTGTTTTGTTTTGGGTTTTTTTATCCAGAAGAAGCTGAAGAGATGAGTATGAGGCTGAACAGGAGCCAGTGGACTGGTACGTACGGACTAGTTGTCCCCCACTCATGATCGTGGCCTACTCCTTCGTCGTCCTGCTCTTCCTGGCCGTCGGAGTTTGCTACTGCAGACATGAAAGACGTCAACACCAAATGCCTGGAACAGGTACGTCATCACACTCAAATGTAAATGGAAATGACGTCAGTCTGACTGCGCGGAACACGTACATCATCACACTATATGTAAATGGAAATGACGTCAGTCTGACTGCGCGGAACAGGTACATCATCACACTCTATGTAAATGGAAATGACGCCAGTCTGACTGCGTGGAACAGGTACGTCATCACACTCAATGTAAATGGAAATGACGCCAGTCTGACTGCCTGGAACAGGTACATCATAACACTCAATGTAATTGGAAATGACGCAAAGTCTGACTGCGTGGAACAGGTACGTCATCACACTCAATGTAAATGGAAATGACGCCAGTCTGACTGCCTGGAACAGGTACGTAATGACACTCAATGTAAATGGAAATGACGCCAGTCTGACTGCCTGGAACAGGTACGTCATCACACTCAATGTAAATGAAAATGACGTCTGATGCCTGGAACACTCAATGTAAATGGAAATGACGCCAGTGTGACTGCCTGGAACAGGTACGTCATGACACTCAATGTAATTGGAAATGACGTCAGTCTCACTGCGTGGAACAGGTACGTCATCACACTCAAATGTAAATGGAAATGACGCCAGTCTGACTGCCTGGAACAGGTATGTCATCATACTCAAATGTAAATGGAAATGACGTCAAGCTTACTGCCTGGAACAGGTACGTCATCATACTCAAATGTAAATGGAAATGACGTCAATCTGACTGCCTGGAACAGCTACGTCATCATACTCAATGTAAATGGAAATGACGCCAATCTGACTGCCTGGAACAGGTACATCATCATACTCAATGTAAATAGAAACGACGCCAGTCTGACTGCCTGGAACAGGTACGTCATCATACTCAAATATAAATGGAAATGACGTCAGTCTGACTGCCTGGAACAGGTACGTCATGACACTCAATGTAAATGGAAATGACGCCAGTCTGACTGCCTGGAACAGGTACGTCATCATACTCAAATATAAATGGAAATGACGTCAGTCTGACTGCCTGGAACAGGTACGTCATGACACTCAATGTAAATGGAAATGACGCCAGTCTGACTGCCTGGAACAGGTACGTCATCATACTCAAATATAAATGGAATGACGTTAGTCTGACTGCCTGGAACAGGTACATCATCACACTCAATGTAAATGGAAATGACGCCAGTCTGACTGCCTGGAACAGGTACGTCATCATACTCAAATGTAAATGGAAATGACGTCAATCTGACTGCCTGGAACAGGTACGTCATCATACTCAATGTAAATGGAAATGACGCCAGTCTGACTGCCTGGAACAGGTACATCATCATACTCAAATGTAAATAGAAATGACACCAGTCTGACTGCCTGGAACAGGTACATCATCACACTCAATGCAAATGGAAATGACGCCAGTCTGACTGCCTGGAACAGGTACATCATAACACTCAATATAAATGGAAATGACGTCAGTCTGACTGCGCGGAACAGGTACATCATCACACTCAATGTAATTGGAAATGACGTCAGTCTGACTGCGCGGAACAGGTACATCATCACACTCTATGTAAATGGAAATGACACCAGTCTGACTGCCTGGAACAGGTACATCATCACACTCTATGCAAATGGAAATGACGCCAGTCTGACTGCCTGGAACAGGTACATCATCACACTCAATGCAAATGGAAATGACGTCAGTCTGACTGCGCGGAACAGGTACATCATCACACTCTATGTAAATGGAAATGACGTCAGTCTGACTGCCTGGAACAGGTACATCATCACACTCTATGTAAATGGAAATGACGCCAGTCTGACTGCCTGGAACAGGTACATCATCACACTCTATGTAAATGGAAATGACACCAGTCTGACTGCCTGGAACAGGTACATCATCACACTCTATGTAAATGGAAATGACGCCAGTCTGACTGCCTGGAACAGGTACATCATCACACTCTATATAAATGGAAATGACGTCAGTCTGACTGCGCGGAACAGGTACATCATCACACTCTATGTAAATGGAAATGACACCAGTCTGACTGCCTGGAACAGGTACATCATAACACTCAATATAAATGGAAATGACGTCAGTCTGACTGCGCGGAACAGGTACATCATCACACTCAATGTAATTGGAAATGACGTCAGTCTGACTGCGCGGAACAGGTACATCATCACACTCTATGTAAATGGAAATGACACCAGTCTGACTGCCTGGAACAGGTACATCATCACACTCTATGTAAATGGAAATGACACCAGTCTGACTGCCTGGAACAGGTACATCATCACACTCTATGTAAATGGAAATGACACCAGTCTGACTGCCTGGAACAGGTACATCATCACACTCTATGTAAATGGAAATGACACCAGTCTTACGAAATGTTTTTGGCTTCACAAAGCTAGTGTTTTGTATCCGTCTTTTGCACCTGAGTCGAGTGGGGGGGGGGGAAACACGTGTTAAGAGGTCTTCCCCAAAGGAACACAACGTTAGGGCCTGGCTTTTGTCATGATTCGAACCAGTGACGTCATGAAGGTCTGGAAGGCGAACCACTCGGCCACTGGGGCTACATTATGTGTTTCTTTTAACTGCTTTTCTTTATTTTGTTCCCCCCCTCATACATATTTCTTCCCTTGTTCCTTTCTGTATTAGGTCCCGTTCTATTTTCCGGTGTATCATGGCTTTAGATAGCCAAAATGATCATTCTCCATGCTACCCTGTCCTGACATTTTCTGTTTTCTTTCTGTGAAGGTTGTACTCCATTTTGCTTTATTGTCTCTCTTGTATCTCTGTCCCATTCCTCCCCCCTCTCTTTCCTCCTCCTCCTCCTCCTCCTCCTCCCTCTTCTTCCTATTTTTTTCATCTGACATTAGACGTAGTTTGTGCCATTTTCAAGTGTTGTATGTATGAATTATATTGCTCTCTATTTTGATGATCTTGGTTTAAATTTAACTTTGACAAATGTCTGTTGAGGAGGAATAATAGGATATTTGAAAAAAAATGAATTGAATTGACACCAATCACTTTTCATTTGTATTGAACTGCAGTAGAGTTAATAATCCTATTATTTAAATTAATCTTACTCGAACTCTCCCTCCTCCCCCTCCCTCCCCCCCCACTCAACCCCTGACCCATCCCTTGCGTCATCGATCTTCTAGAGTCTGCGACAGACACTGAGACACAGGAGGAACCGTCAAGCTATACGGATACGGCGTTATGACGTGGCTAGAGACGTCACGATGTAATGAGAATAATATTATGAATATTAGCATTCGAGTCTTTATTACGGACTAATAAGTAGCGTGTTTTGCACCATCAAAATACATACTCTGGGCAGTGGGCAGGTGCTTGCACCTGCACAAGGATCAAGAGGTCGCGTCTTCCACGAGTCTCCCGCTGCCTTGCAGGCGGCCCTTGATAATCCAAATGTTAAGAGAGTTAACCCTGACAGAAAATCAGAACCTGCTGCATTGCTTGTGAGTCTTTGCTGACCAAACGCTAAGGAGTTAACCCCACAAAAAAATTACAAACATGGTCCGGTAGGGGTTTCAATTTGGTTATGCCTTTACCTTACTAAGGTAAAGTGGTCTAATCACATGTTTATTCAAAACCAACCGATTCAAGCAGACAAAGGTATGATATCCGGATGCACTTTAGGAAGACGACACTGAAAACGAACACGGACTTTGAGTTTGTCAGGGATATGAATGAGGAACAGTTAGAATTAACTGGAAATTTAAAAAACAAGGTAGATATTTTTTGCTATTACAGAGTCAGAGAGAAAAAGGACAACGAATAAAAAAATGAAGGACCAAGACATACTTTAATCTTCTCAGGAGTAGATGTAAAGATAGAGCTAGAGCGGAAGTAGGCCTCTTAATGCAAGCAAGGCATGAAAAGCTATTAGAAAGTTGGAAATATATTTGATGACGTTTATTAGAAGTAACCATTAAACTAAAAGGAGGTTAATTTAAAACTATGAATAGCTTAAGGACCAAACAGGAAGACGCGATCAAGAAATAAAAAAGGTATTCAGAAATAGCTGTAGAGAATCTCAAACCCAAAGAGGAACTTTGGTTTTCGAAGACTTAAAATCCTAGACTAGGCACCAATATAGAAACATCAGGTGGATAAATAGGTAAAGAAGGAGAGACAACAACTTATGTGAATGGAGAGAGAGACTACTGTTACGAAGGTATACATGGAGGCAGGCAATTTACTCTAGGTCTAGATGTTGTTGGAGGTGTATCACAATCTAGACAGGGTCAATTAATAATTACAACACAGGTGTTTATTATACTCACAGTCGACAATTAATCAATGAGCTGAAGCAAATTCACAGAGCTGGCATATAAAGGTGCAATAAACATCTATTTTCTTCGCACTATTAAGTCTATTTCTCGCACTCCTCGCAATCATAGATAACTGCCCTTTTATACTTAAAACCACGACTCTTCTAGAAACGGTAATTTCCAGAACATTCAAGACAATACGAGGAGCTTCGATATAATTCCACAATTATAGACACATCTCTTTTTTTTCTAGACATAAACGAATCGATGCTAGGGCGCACTTAAACGGTTACTTCACAATATCTAGATATCGGTTATGTCATGGGTTTTCATTTACTATGGGAAATCCCTTCAGAGCTACAAGTAAGTAAAGTAAGTATGTTACAACTATTAAACTGTTGCCTAAACAATAGCATGAAAATAGCCAACACCCTGTATCAGGGAAAGACAGATGGATCTGAATGATACCACCTTAGGAGAAAAATGGCAAATGTATAAGGAAGCACTCTTCATCTGTTGTTTTGAAGAGACATGTGGTAGGAAACGAAATTAAATGAGATAAGGAAAGAATAACACGGTGGAATGATAATGTTAAAACTAAGGTCAAATAAAAGAAGGGTGACTGGAAGAAATGCTTGCAAACGAAAAGGCAAGAGAAAAGTATAGATTACGTGGGTAAAAGAACTTTTGACAAACAGGAACAGTGGGAAATCAAACGCTGTTCTGAAGAGCAATGAAGGGCAGGAGAAAGATCAAAGAATTCCCAATTTAACAAGTCAAGAACATCAAAGGAGAAATAATGACGGAAGATATCGATTTCAAGGAAATCTTCAAAAAGCATTTTCAGCAATTGCACAATCCCTCCAGAACATATATTATGAAGCAAAGAAATACAAATCAATTAGTGAGAATAATGAGTAATCGAGATGGGAAAACTCGGGATGCGGTTTATTGTCTTACTTTCCTCTATAACGGTAACACCTGGACCTCAGAGTGTAAAGAATACAACAATAGAGTAAAAGCTGCTAAAATGAAATTTTTAAGAAGAGTAATTAAAGGAGACAAAAACAAAATACAACAGAAAGAAATCAAACAAAAACAATTCGCAGGAGAACTAAGATAGAAATAAATCAATTCAGATGAATTGGGCATGTAAACAGAGTGACTGATAAGAGAATAGTTAAATCAGTAAACAATGCTAGAACTCGAGGATAACAAAAAGCAACAACGAAATAGACCTCGGAAGAAGATCACTCGGAAGGAGATCTCTCGAAAAGGAGATCTCTCGAAAAGGAGATCTGTCAGAAAGAGATCTCTCGGAAGGAGATCTCTCGAAAAGGAGATCTCTCAGAAGGAGATCTCTCGGAAGGAGATCTCTCGGAAGGAGATCTCTCGGAAGGAGATAACAGAGCCAATATAACAATGAAAGTTGACCTCCCTAGAAGTAAACAAAAAGTATCAGGACAGAGTTGGCTGGAGAACGATAATGTCGGTGTCTAAAGCCATACACCATAAGGTAAAATGGAGGCTGATGAAGAATACAAAAAGAAAGAAAGATACATATTGTTACTATTTTTTTACATTAACCTACACAGTTTGATAGGTAATTGGACTTCTTACGTCCAAACAAATCTGGGTAGTTTGATATGTAATTGGGCTTCTTACGTCCAAACGAATCTGGGTAGTTTGATAGGTAAATGGACTTCTTACGTTCAAACGAATGGGGTAGTTTGATAGGTAATTGGACTTCTTACGTCCAAACGAATATGGATAGTTTGATAGGTAATTGGACTTTTTACGTCCAAACGAAGTTGGGTAGTTTGATAGGTAATTGGACTTCTTACGACCAAACAAATCTGGGTAGTTTAATAGGTAAATGGACTTCTTACGTTCAAACGAATGGGGATAGTTTGATAGGTAATTGGACTTCTTACGTCCAAACGAAGCTGGGTAGTTTGATAGGTAATTGGACTTCTTACGTCCAAATGAATCTGGGTAGTTTGATAGGTATTTGGACTTCTTACGTCCAAACGAATCTGGGTAGTTTGGTAGGTAATTGGACTTCTTACGTCCCAACGAAGCTGGGTAGTTTGATAGGTAATTGGACTTCTTACGTCCAAACGAATCTGGATAGTTTGAGAGGTAATTGGACTTTTACGTCAAAACGAAGTTGGGTAGTTTGATAGGTAATTGGACTTCTTACGACCAAACGAAACTGGATAGTTTGATAGGTAATTGGACTTCTTACGTCGAAACGAAGCTGGGTAGTTTGATAGGTAATTGGACTTCTTACATCCAAACGGATCTGGGTAGCTTGATACAATACACAAACCTAATGCATAGCTTTATAAAGAATTGAATTACAATCTTTTACATAGAAGATAGATACATAGTTTTGTGGAGAATTGAAATTAAACTTTTTACATAGATTTTTAAATACATGGCTTTATACAGTATTGAAATAAAAAAGTTTTATAGAGATCTTAAACACATAGCTTTATATAGAGTTGCAATAAAATGTTTTATAGATATATTTGTTACAAAGCTTTATAGAGAATTGAAATAACATATTTTTCAGAAAATTCAAATACACAACTTTATAGCGAATTGAAATAAAAGGTTGTATATGAAATCTCAATACATGACTTTATAAAGAATTGAAATAAAATTTCCTACAGAGAATTTAAAAATAAAATTTGATAGAGAATTGAAGTAAAATGTTTTACAGACCACTTGAATACACAGCTTTATAAACGATTGAAGTGAAACGTTTTAGAGATAATTCAAATAGATAGCTTTATAGAGAATTGAAATAACATGTTTCACAGAGAATTGAAATACATTACTTTATAGACAATTGAAAGTAAATGTTTTACAGAAAATTGAAATAAAAAATGTTTTGTAGACAATTGAAATACATAGATCTAGTTTTGAAGACAGATGAAATAAAATGTGTTAAAATACAAACAAACAAAAAACAACAAAGAAATAGTGGTGTTTTTTACCTAATTATAACTGATTTTCCTTATTAGTTTCAGAAGGTCTTTGCTCTACTCGCTTCGTATGGAGTGATTAAAAGGAAGAGGATAATACAACAAGGCAATCGATGGAGAAGAAGGAACAAAACAAAAGCAGAACCTTACAAAAAGCATGCTGTCAACAAGAGAAACAAGTATTTGAAGAGAACAAGATTTATAATACCAACTAAGAAAAAAGCCTATGAAGAAAAAAACATTGATTATACAAACTAAAGAGAAAAATCTATGAAGAAAAAATATTGCTTATACAAACTAGAGAGAAAAAGTCTATGAAGAGAAAATGTTGATTATACAAACTAGAGAGAAAAGTCTATGAAGAGAAAACGTTGATTATACAAACTAGAGAGAACAATCTATGAAGAGAGAAAAATATTGATTATACCAACTAGAGAGAAAAATCTATGAAGAGAAAAAAACATTGCTCATACAAACTAGAGAGAAAAGTCTATGAAGAGAAAAAACATTGCTCATACAAACTAGAGAGAAAAATCTATGAAGAGAGAAAAATATTGATTATACCAACTAGAGAGAAAAATCTAGAAAGAGAAAAATTATTGATTATACCAACTAGAGAGAAAAGTCTTTGAAGAGAAAAAGTTGATTATACAAACTAGACAGAAAAGTATATGAAGAGAAAAAAATGATTACACAAACTAGAGAGAAACATCTATGAAGATAGAAAAAGATTGATTATACCAACCAGAGAAAAGGTCCATGAAGAAAGAAAGATTGATTATACCAACTAGAGAAAAAAGTCTATGAAGAGAAAAAGATTGATTATACAAACTAGAGACAACAGTCTATGAAGAGAAAAAGGCGATTATTCAAAAGTAGAGAGAAAAAAACAATGAAGAGAAAAAGATTGATTATACCAACTAGAGAGAAAAGTCTATGAAGAGAAAAAGATTGATTATACCAACTAGAGAGAAAAGTCTATGAAGAGAAAAAATTCGATAATTCAAAAGGAGAGAAAAAACTATGAAGAGAAAAAAATTGATTATACCAACTAGAGAGAAAAGTCTATGAAGAGAAAAATATTGATTATACAAACTAGAGAGACAAGTCTATGAAGAGAAAAAGTCGATTATTCAAAAGTAGAGAGAAAAAACTATGAAGAGAAAAAGATTTATTATACAAACTAGAGAGAAAGATCTATGAAAAGGAAAAGATCGATTATAAAAACTAGAGAGCAAAGTCTATGAAGAGAAGACGATTGATTACAATAAAAACTAGAGAGAAAAGTGTAGGAAGAGAAACAAAAATGACTGTACAAACTAGAGAGAAAAGGCTATGAAGAGAAGAAAACTGATTATACCAACTAGAAAGAAAAGTCTATGAAAAGAGTAAAAATTGATTAGCCAATTACAAAGAAACGTCTATGAAAAGAGTAAAGATTGATTAGCCAATTAGAGAAAAAAGTATATGAAAAGAGTAAAGATTGATTAGACCAACTACAGAAAAAGTCTATGAAACGAGGAAAGATTGATTAGTCAATTACAGAGAAAAGTCTATGAAAAGAGTAAAGATTGATTGGACCAACCAGAGTGAAATGTCTATAAAATGAGTAAAGATTGATTAAACCAACCAGAGAAAAACGTCTATGTAAAGAGTAAAGATTGATTAGCCAATTAGGGAAAAAAATATATGAAAAGAGTAAAAAATGATTAGCCAACTAGGAAAAAATGTATGAAGAGAAGAAAATGATTATACCAACTAGAAAGAAAAGTCTATGAAAAATATAATAATTGATTAGCCAATTAGAGAGAAAAGTCTATGAAAAGAGTAAAGATTGATTAGACAAACTAGAGAGAAAAGTTTATAAAAAGAGTAAATATTGATTAGACCAACCCAGGAGAAAAGTCTATGAAAAGAAAAATATTGATAATACAATCCAGAGAGAAAAGTGTATGAAGAGAAACAAAATGATTATACCAATTAGATAGAAAACTTTATGAAGAGAAAATTATTGATGATACAAACTAGAGAGAAAACATATGAAGAGAAAAAGTGTGATTATACAAACCAGAGAGAAAAGTGTATGATGAGAAAAAAAATGATAATGAAAACTAGAGAGAAAAATGTATGACAGAAAAAAAATGAGTATACAAACTAGAGAAAAAATGTATGACAGAAAAAAAATGAGTATACAAACTAGAGAGAAAAGTGTGTGAAGAAAAACAAAATGATTATAAAAACTAGAGAGAAAAATGTGTGAAGAAAAACAAAATGATTATAAAAACTAGGGAGAAAAATGTATGATAGAAAAACAATGAGTATACAAACAGGAGAGAAAAGCCTATGAAGAGAAGAAAATGATTATACCAAATAGAAAGAAAAGTCTAAGAAAAGAGTAAAGAGTGATTAGCCAATTAAAGAGGAAAGTCTGAGTAAAGGTTGATTAGACCAACTACAGAAAAAAATCTATGAAAGGAGTAAAGATTGATTAGACAAACTAGAGAGAAAAATGTATGAAAAAAGTAAAGATTGATTAGACCAACCAGAGAGACAAGTCTATGAAAAGAGTAAAGATTGATTAGACCAACCAGAGAGAAACGTCTATGAAAAGAGTAAAGATTGATTATACCAACTAAAGAGAAAAGTCTATGAAAAGAGAAAAATATTGACTATACCGACCAGAGAGAAAAGTCTATGAAAAGAGAAAAAGATTGATTACACCAACTAGAGAGAAAAGTCTATGAAAAGAGAAAAAGATTGATTAGACCAACCAGAGAGAAACGTCTATGAAAAGTTTAAAAAGATTGATTTTACCAACCAGAGAGAAAAGTATGTGTAAAGAGAAAAAGATTCATTATACCAACCAGAGAAAAAAGTCTATAAAATGAGTAAAGATTGATAACACCAACTAGAGGGAAAAATTTATGAAAAGAAAAAAATATTGATTAAACCAACTAGAAAGAAAAGTCTATGAGAAGAGAACATGATTGATTATTCAAAATAGAGAGAAAAGTCTATGAAAAAAGTAAAAATTGATTAGCCAACTAGAGAAAAAAGTCTATGAAAAGAGTAAAGGTTGATTATACCAACTAGAGAGAAAAGTCTATGAAAAAAGTAAAAATTGATTAGCCAACTAGAGAAAAAAGTCTATGAAAAGAGTAAAGGTTGATTATACCGACTAGAGAGAAAAGTCTATGAAAAAGTAAAGGTTGCTTATACCGACTAGGGAGAAAAGTCCATAAAAGGAGTAAAGATTGATTAACCAACGAAAGAGAAACATCTGTGAAAAGATTAAAGGTTGATTATACCAATCAGAGGGAAAAGTCTACAAAAAGAATAAAGATTGATTAGCCAACGAGAGAGAAAAGTCTATGAAAAGAGTAAAGATTGATTAGACCAACTAAAAGAAAAGTCTTGAAAAGAGAAAAAAGATTGATTATACCAACCGGAGAGAAAAGTATATGAAAAGAAAAAGATTGATTATACCAACCATAGAGAAAAGTCTATGAAATGAGTAAAGATTGATTAGACCCACTAGAGAGAAAATTATATGAAAAGAGTAAAGATTGATTAGACCAACTAGAGAGAAAAGTCTATGAAAAGAGTAAAGATTGATTAGACCGACTAGAGAGAAACGTCTATGAAAAGAGTAAAGATTGATTAGACCAACTAGAGAGAAAAGTCTATAAAAAGAAAAAAATTGATTAGAACAACTAGAAAGAAAAGTCTACGAAAAGAGTAAAGTTTGATTATACCAACCAGAGAGTAAGATCTATGAAAAGAGTAAAGATTGATAAGATCAGCTAGAGAAAAAGTATATGAAAAGAGTAAAGATTGATTAGATCAGCTAGAGAGAAAAGTATATGAAAAGAGTAAATATTGATTAGATCAGCTAGAGAGAAAAGTATATGAAAACAGTAAAGATTGATTAGATCAGCTAGAGAAAAAAGTATATGAAAAGAGTAAAGATTGATTAGATAAGCTAGAGAGAAAAGTATATGAAAAGATTAAAGATTGATTAGATCAGCTGGAGAGAAAAGTATATGAAAAGAGTAAAGATTTATTAGATCAGCTGGAGAGAAAAGTATATGAAAAGAGTAAAGATTGATTAGATCAGCTAGAGAGAAAAAAATATATGAAAAGAGTAAAGATTGATTACCCGCATAGAGAGAAAAGTCTATGAAAAGAGTAAACATTGATTAGCCAACTAGAGAGAACAGTCTATGAAAAGAGTAAAGATTGATTAGCCAACTAGAGAGAACAGTCTATAAAAGAGTAAAGATTGATTAGATCAGCTAGAGCGAAAAGTATATGAAAAGAGTAAAAATTGATTAGCCAACTAGAGAGAGCAGTCTATAAAAAGAGTAAAGATTGATTAGATCAGCTAGAGCGAAAAGTCTTTGAAAAGAGTAAAGATTGATTAGCCAACTAGAGAGAAAAGTCTATAAAAAGAGTAAACATTGATTAGCCAACTTGAGAGAACAGTCTATGAAAAGAGTAAAGATTGATTAACCAACTAGAGAGAAAAGTCTATGAAGAGAGTAAAGATTGAATAGCCAACTAGAGAGAAAAGTCTATTTTGAGAAAAAAAAATAATTACACCAACTAGAGAAAAGTTTATGAAGAGAAAGAAAATGATTGAACCAACTAGAAAGAAAAGTCCATGAAAATAAATGCTGAAAAAATAATCTGATTCTACCATCTCGAGAAAAAGCCTATGAAAAGAAATGAAGACAAAATAATCTGATTCTACCAAATGCAAGGAAAAACATGTGAAGAAAAACATCTGATTCTACCGAACGCAAAATAAAAACATATGAAGAAAACATCTGATTCTACCGACGGCAAAATAAAAGCATGTGAAGAAAACATCTGATTCTACCAACCGTAAAATAAAAGCATGTGAAGAAAAAACGTCTGATTCTACCAACCGTAAATAAAAGCATGTGAAGAGAAAAAAATATGATTCTACTAACAGCACAAGCACTTGAAAAGAAAAAAACATGATTCTGTTAACTGCAAAGAAAAGCATATGAAGAGATAAATCTGATTTCAGTAACAGCAAAAAAAAGCACAGGAAAAAAAACTCTGATTCAACTAACAGTAAAGAAAAAAGCATATGAAAGAGAAAAATGATTCTACTAACAGCAAAAATAAATACATTAAAAGACAAATTTGCTTCTACTAACATCAAAGAAAAGCACTTGAAAATTTAAAAAAACCTGATTCTACTGACAGTAAAAAAAAACCATATGAAAATAAAAAGCCTGATTCTACAAACAGCGAAAGGTAAGCATATGAAAGAGAAACATTTGATTCTACCAACAGTAAGAATAGGTATATTATGAAGAAAACAATATGATTTTACAATCCACAACAAAAAAAAGCATATGAAGAGAAACATTTGATTCTACCAACAGTAAGAATAGGGATATTATGAAAACAATATGATTTTACAATCAACAAAAAAAAAAAGCACATGAAGAGAAAGATCTGATTCTACTAACAGCAAAAATAAGCATACGAAGAAAAGATGTGATTCTATCAAATGTAAAGAAAAAGCCTACGAAGAGAAAAGTCTGATTCTACCAACTGCAAAAGAAAAGCCTATGAAGAGAAAGATCTGATTCTACAAACTGCAAAGAAAAGCCTATGAAGAGAAAGATCTGATTCTACCAACTGCAAAGAAAAGTTTTGAAGAAAAAGATCAGATTCTACCAACTGCGAAGAAAAGTCTATGAAGAGAAAGATCTGATTCTACCAACTGCAAAGAAAAAGCCTATGAAAGAGAAAGATCTGATTCTACCAACTACAAGAAAAGCCTATGAAGAAAGATTTGATTTTACCAACTGCAAAAGAAAAGCCCATGGAAGAGAAAGATCTGATTCTACCAACTGCAAAAGAAAAGCCTATGAAGAGAAAAGATCTGATTCTACCA
>JAXRKP010002163.1:12500-30000 GCA_037039925.1 Doris montereyensis | reverse complement strand
TAAAATATTTGTGACACTGGAACATGACCCCCTTAAAAAAATGCAAACTGAGAAAAACGATAAAAAAACATTTTGAACAGAAATAACTTCATTTCTAACAGCCGTTGATAAGTTAAACACATTTTTATTGATAGTACTACTTTTTAACAATGAGAAAACAACATACATAATTAATAAACTTGAAAAATATCATATGATTCATTCCCAGCCACCCCTCCGCGCCCCCCTAAACAATAAGAGAATCGAACAAAAATGACCCAACAAATGCTTTAAAGAGGAATAACTTAATTTATAACAGCAATTGGTAAGTTAAACATGAATATTGATAAAACTACCTATTAACAATGAGAAAGCAAAAAATTAGTCAACTTGAAAAATGAAGCACAACTCCCCCCCCCACCCCCACCCACCCCCACCCCCCCACAAAAAAAGTATAAATACATATATCTCCAACAGAAAAATAAATAAATATAAAGAAATCAAAGTTGTTAATAATGATATTATTATTAATGATAAAACATTTACAGCAACTAAAGGATTATGCAAATTTACTAATGGTGAAAGGAACCAGATGATTTTTATTTCAAAAGCAATTATGATAAATATAAAGAAATCGTGAAAAAAACCAATGTGCTTAAAAAATTCGTAAACAGGTAAATTAAATCTAATGGTGGGAAGAAATGGAAAAGTATTTTGGATAGAGTAGCAAAGGAATTATATACATCTATTTCTGGTGATGGAATTAATACAATTACATTACAATTCATATGATCCTGTTGAATTAATCAAAGGAATGGATTTACTATTTGCAGAAAAAGAAGCTGGTAATAAAGGATTAGAACAAAGTTAAAAGAAATATTTAAAGCGTTGTATCAGAAGAAACTTATTAATAAGAATGAACTTAAAAATCTTAATGATCAAGCAAATGTTGAATATTAAATTATTTTTTACTATTAAAAATGTATTATTTTGAAAAAGTAAACGGTCTAAAGTTAATGGTTAATATAAAGGTGAAGGAATTATAGATTCATTAATGTCTGCAGTTACTAGCTGTTACAAAAGAAGTTGCAACCTACGTTGCTAAAAAAGTAACAACAACAGCATTTACTAAAGTAGGTAATAGAAGGATCACAAAATTTATTGATAAAATAATTCCACCTAATAAAGGTAATGGTTTAGATGCTAGATCTAGACAAATTCTTGCTAAACACACATACAACTCCAATACAGGATTATGTAAAATCTAATTTTATTTATTAAAAATGAATATTAAAATAACAATCATTTTTTAAATAATAACATCAATTATATTAGTTGATTGAATATTTTGAAAATAAATATGAAAAAATAAATAAAAGAAGATGTAGAAAGTGCATTAGAATTTAATTGTATTCCAATGAATAAGCAAAAACAAAACAAACATTTATTAGAACCACCAAATTCAGCAACTGATGAAGAAGGATCATGTAATTATTCTACTAACCATTTTATTATATATGAAAAAGTGGAAGTGGAAAAACTTGCTGGTTAAAAATAAAATTATTTAGAAAAATATAATATGAATTATTATGTGTATTTAAATGATAAACGTGAATGGGATAAGGATAAGTTGTTAAGCAATTAAAAAGAAATAAATTCATTATCTAATACAACTGTTATTTTTGATGATGTTGAGAATGAAATAAAAAATTCAAAATTGGTTAATGAATTAGTTTTAAATGGAAGACATATAAATATTTAATGTATTATAATTGTACATACAACTAAAATTGTTTCTAATCAAATATGAATGAATATTAATAATATTTTATTACAACTAATAATTCTTATGAATTTTATAAACAATTAAAAGATACTTATAATATTACAAATCAGATAGAAACTATTAAAGAAACATATGGAATGATTTCATTTGAAGTGAATAAAAATAAAATTAGTATTTCTGATAAAAATGGCAACATTTCAGAAGATGATGATTTAGCTGATGGCATTATGGAATATATGGATAAAAATATTTTTGATGATGAGCAGAAATACTTTTTTTTAATTTCATTGAATTAAATTCTCTTTTATCCTATTGATATACCATTACAACTTGTCGTTTTTTATAAAGCAGTATATTTTATAAATATCGGATATAAACAAAATATTGAAAAACTTATATATATTGATAGAGAAACAAATAATTTTGTTCTGATATTATTAATTATGCAATAAATGCACCCACATTCTAAAATAAAATGGATAAAACTATTGATACTGTAAAGAACATTTTTTTTAAATTAAATAAAAAATGGTTTATATATTTATTATTATTATTACCTCATTGTTAATATATATTTTTGTTTTAAATAGTTTAGCTAAAACATGGTTTTTTCGCTGATTATAGTGAATGATAAAGTTTATATAACATATTTTAAAATTTTAATTCAAATATAAACACTCATCACAGTGCAATTTGGGATGTCACCCCATAAGATGACCACTCATCTTCAAAATTAAGGAGTGATGTATGCCTGTTTATGTTTTTCCATATGTTTTTTTTAATATTTCTTTTTAACATATATACATTACATTCTAAACATTTTCCTTCATCTTTATTTTTTTTGCCAACATTTTTTTAGATGTTTCTATAAGTATTATACCTATTTTTAGAATATTCATCCATATTTTTCAAATCATCACATTCCAAACAGTATTTAGCATCAGTTACATCTACTTTATATATTGCTTTAATATGTGTTTCTAAATTATGTTTTAGTTTAATTATTTTATCGCAGTATTCGCTTCCATTTTAAAGAAAAGAAAATTTAGTTTTACTCCTCTGAGGAGAATTTATTTATATATTTCATCAATTTTATAATCTCTGCAAACCTAAATCACATTCTAATAAATCTGAATATTTCATACATAGATTATAAAACTTAATATATCTAATTAATGTTGATAATTTTATTTTATATCTTTCCTCAATAAATATATTATATTCATCATTAGTTTTATCAATAGTACAAAGTAATTTTAATAATTCTAAATACTTTCCAAAATGAAAATTAATAATTTATTTTTCTTATCTACATATTTTATTTTATTCATAATGTTATCAAAAAGATCAAAGTACTTCTTCAATATCAGATGTATTATTAATTTCTAAACTAGGTTTATCTACTTTTTCAATTTTACTACATAATCTTTTCTTAATTCATCAATAGGAATTTTTTGTCAGTTTGGTTTTATTTCTTTTTCGTTAATGATATAATTAAAGTTAGAAGTGTTAATACCATAGTTATTGAGTTGAATATTAAATTTAGATAGTTTACTTTTAGGTATATTTTCTGAGAATATCACTAATAAATCTTGTAATTTATTGGTATTCATTTTTTCAATAAAATATGTGTTAGTTAGAAATGGAGATAGAAAACTTGCACTAAATGTTGTCAATTTAAAACGATTAAAGAATATCATGAAAACAATACTAAACCATGTGGAGTAAAATTCCCAATGTAGAATGTAAAGAAAACCAGCAAAATGTAAACAAGCATATAATGAGTTTATTGAAAGAAATCCAACCTATCAAAGTAAGTATAAAAAAATGTTTCCTATAAAATGGCTCCTATAAAAACCAAACGATTTTATGATATTATTCATGAATATATTATTGATGATATAGATGAAGAGGATTATATTGAATTTATTAAACAACTTAAAGATAAAGTTGATTTAACTAACACACCAATAAAACTTAAAATAATTATATCATGTGAATTTAAAACACCATTAGCATTTGATATAGTAACTGCATATTATAATGCACCAATATAAACTATAAAATCTAAAAAAATAATATTAATATTTTTTTTGATAATCTACCAAATACTTTTAATGCATGGGTTTCAAGAAAGAGGTAGGATTTATATTTGACAGAATAATTCAATCTGAAGTAAAAATATATAGTTGGTTATCTAAAGGCATCATCTTATTCTACTCCATTTAAATCTCATAATATAATTAACGTTAAAAACATAAATGATAATAAATGTTTTATATGGTCTATATTATCAAAAGTATATCCAGCTAAATTTTATGTAAATAGATTAACAAAATATGAAAAATACGAAGATAAAATTAATATGACTGGAATACAATATCCAATATGTATTAAAGATATCCCAAAAGTTGATTTATTATATTTAAAAAATGGAAACAAATACACATTACTTTTAATAAAAAAAACTTGATAGTTTTCTTTGTGATAAATCAAAATCAATCTTTTTATTTGTAGGAATTGTATGACTACATTTAGTAGAAAAGACACATTAGATAACCATAGAGAGAGAAATATGTTTAAATCACAAACACTGTAATACTATAATGCCAAACAAAAATAATAATATTCTTAAATTTAAAAATTATCATTATAATTCCAGATTGCCAATTGCAAAATATTCTGACTTTGAATCTAATAATATGCTGCCAATCCCAACTGATAAATCAAATTCAAAATATTCATATACAAATAAAATATTTAAACAAGAAATTAATAGTTTTGGTATTCATGTAAAATCTGATTATCCTAATATTTATAGATGAGAATATATTTCATATGTTGGAGAAGATGCAAAAGAAAAATATATTGGAAATATTCCCATCATTTTTGATGGCGTAATAGCTAATTTAACACATCATGAAAAAACCAAACATAAATTAACCAGACAACAGTTAATTGATCATGATAATTCAACTAAATGTTACATGTGTGGAATTGAATTTACATGATATTTGTAAAATAATTGAACATAATCATTTTACATCAAAATATAGAGGAGCAGCATGTCAATCATGTAATACAAAAGAAGATAAATCAACTAAATTAATTCCAGTGTTTTCATAAGGGATCTAATTATGATTTTCACTTGATCATAAAATTTAATGAAATATGAAAATGATTATAATAGAGTTAAAGTGTTATCTAGGACTTCTGAAGAATATATTTCAATATAATTTTTGTAGTTATTATGAAAAGTTAGCATTTCTAGATTCATATAGATTTTTAAGTAAAGGATTAGCAGGGATAGCCGAATTATTAAATGAATTTCCAATATTATCTGAAAATACAAATGGAATAGATTTATTAAAACAAAAAAGTGTTTATATGAATATATTGATTCAATTGATAGATTAAATGAAACAGAATTACCACCAATATAAATTTTTATTCAGCATTAAAAAAAGAAGGAATAACAGAAAATGATTATGATTATGCTAAAAAAAGTTTGGGAAATTATGATTGCAAAATATTTAAAGATTATCATGAATTATATCTAAAAACAGATGTATTAATTCTTGCAGATGCTTTTGAAAAGTTTAGAGAGTTATTTCTATGAAATAGATCCTTGTTAACTGTTATTCAGCTCCTGGATTAACATGGCAATGTGGTTTAAAATACACACTGAAGTAAATTAGAATTACTTACAGATAATGATATGTTATTAATGTTTGAAAAAGGGATTCGTGGAGAATTTTCAACAGTATTAGGATCTAGATATGTTAAAGCATATAATAAATATACATCTAACTATCATAATGGAAGAATAATTGATCAACACGAAAATGGAAAAATGTTTAGAAATAATTTTAAAAAGGCAATTTAAATGATTTTCTAAAAGAAAAATATTTCTATATTTAGATGCTAATAATCTATATGGATGAAATGAGTCAAAATCTAACAACAGGAGATTTCAAATGGGAAAATGATGGAGAATATTATTTAGATATTCCAAAGGTAGAGGATGTATTATTGAATGTGATCTTGAATATACAAAGAAAGCAAAATTGAAAACAATAAAATATCCATTAGCACCTGAAAAAAATGAAAATAACTAAAGAAGAACTTTCAGATTATCAATTAGATTTATTAGAAAAGAAGATAGAACTTTAGGAAATGAAGAAAAATTATTTTAACATTAAAAGATAAAAATAAATATATTATACATCATAGTATTTTAAAAGAATATATAAAATTAGGAATGAAGTTAAAAAAGTATATAGAACAATTTCATTCAATGAATCTGATTGGTTAATAAAATATATTGATTTCAATAATGAACAAAGAACTAAATCAAAATCATCATTTGAAAAAGATTAATGGAAATTAATGAATAATGCTTTTTATGGAAAAACAATGGAAAAATAAGAAATAGAAAAATAAAATTATTTATAGATTAAAAAAGAAATACAAAAACATATAAAAAACCGAACTTTAAAGATTCAGTAATATTTAATGATAATTTTGTTAGAATAATTAATAATGTAACATCTATTAAATTTGATAAACCAATTTATTTAGGAATGTGTATTTTAGATTATAGTAAATTATTAATGTATCAATTTTACTATGATGTTGTTAATGAGTTATGGCCTAATAATGAATTAGTTGCGTCAGATACAGACATTATTTTTCTGTCTATTAAAACAAAAGATGTTTATGAAGATTTAAAAAAGTATTAGATTATTTTGATGCATCAGATTATCCTAAAGAACATCATTTTACATTCAACTGAAAAAAAAAAAAGTAATTGGGAAATTTAAAGGTGAATTAAATGGAAAAAATAATGAATGAAATTGTATTTTTAAGAAGTAAAGCATATTCATTCACAATGACAGATTTAAAAGAAACAAAAAAATTAAAAGGAATTGGAAAAACAACTATTGAAAAAGATATAAAATTTGATGATTATAAAAATTGTTTATTTAATAAAGAAATTAAAATGAATACAATGTATACAATGAATTCTGAAAACATGAAATGTTTATAAATGAAGTAAATAAAAAGTTTGTCACCATTTGACGACAAAAGATATATTTTAGAGAATGGAATGAATACACTTTCTTTTATAAATCATTGTAGAATTTTAAATTTACTTCCATCACTTTGGAATTGTATAATTCTATCAGAAACAATTATAGCATATGCTTCCATGTTTGGTTCATATTTTTTATCAAAATTCATTTTAACTGTAATATCAGTAATACCACAGTTAATACTATCAGATTGTGGAACAACAATTATAATTTATTCAATTTTAGCATTCCACCTTTTTTCATTGTAACACCAGTTTCAATTTCTTTTAAACTTAACTTTGTCAAACCTTTCTAATTGATTTTCAAATTCAATATGCACTACATCTTTACTAGATATCTTCTTGAGACAACAATATTTTTTTCACATTAGCATGCCATAAAAATGCTTTATTAAATGATTCTTTATCATGTTCTTTATTTATTTCAAGTCCAATAATAATATATCTTGGTTTTTCTGGATTGCTAAGTTTCATAGAATCCAATCAAATGTATTCAAGTTGAATTTAACTATTTTTCCATTTTGTTTTTTTTATAAACGATAGCCTAGTAATTAATCCATTTTTTAAATTGATTAGATTTATTTTCATATTCTTTACTTCGGTTTTCTCAAAATCTTCCATGATAATTTATTCAAATTTACCATTCCATCATTTGTCATTTCACCAGTTTAATTTAAATTTTCCATTTCCTGTCCACTTACTTTCTTTTTAAACTATTACTGAATCTTTATAAATTGTTTTCTGTATAATGATAATTTATCTTCAAATCCATCATTGATCAATTTCACAGAATCTATTTTATCTTCTAAAAACTAAAGGTTCCTTTTGTTTAGGTTTTTCCATAATATAATAATGTCTAAATAACTTTCCATTTCCGCCAAATTGATTAGATTTATCTTTATACAATAATTGATTTATTCCTTCGGTTTTCAAAATCTTCTGAATATTTCAAATAACATCATAGTTGTCATTTCTCCAGGATAATTTAAACTTTCAATTTCTTGTCCACTTACTTTATATTTAATATTACTGAATAAATACATCAACGCATTATTGATCAATGCTACTTTATCTTTATAATCACTTTCAACACCATTTTTATAGAATATTTTTTGATCAAACCATTTTCATCAATAAACCTTTTTTTCCATTTTTATAGAATCATCGGTTATTTTTTTCTTTTGAAAAAGCAATTTTATTTATATAATAAACATCATTGTAAATAATTATGTTATTCAGTCTTATCTCACCAGTAACTTCTAGTTTTAATTCTTCTGGGGAAGATTTTATTGCATAGCTGGTCTTAGTTTTTATAATTCTAATACTAAAATCTTTAGTTTTTTAAATCTTCAATCGATATATTCAACCCTTCTAAGAATGGTTCTGAGATTTTTTTTTTCAACAGAAATATATCCATGAATGACAAATACGGAATCGATGGGAGGGATCTATTAATATTTTCGTATCTGCTAGTAGTTTAGTATTAAATATAAAACAACTGCGGTATGGTTCAACTTTATGTTTTTTATTTGCACCAATATAATATTTACCCCCATGTTTTATTATATTACTGTATCTTCATATCCTTCTACTGGAATATAATTACCAATCATACTTCCAGAATTAAATAGTTTTTGAATAATATTATTTTCAGATTTATATGTAATTGAATTATTTTCAACTTTAAAATTGATGTTCCAACCATGTTTACTTTGAATAAGTTTCCATTTATTATGATGATAAACAATGTTTAAAGGGTATCTTTTTAACTTTGTCTTCATTAAAAATTATTTTCTGATAAATCGATTATTGCTCTTTCATAAATTCATTTTTTTATTTAATCTGATTTCAATAAATATCTTTTTTAATTTCCTTTCTTATTAAACCCATCAACATTCTCTAAATCATTTAAGTTTTCTCTATGACTGTGAATTGGAATTTCCTTTCATCACTTCATCCACTAGCATCCATTTTATTAAAGAAAAAATTATATCATCAAATTTCATTCCTTTTGACATTTTAACAAGAAAGTATAAACATAAATGACCACATAAAACTTGATCAAAACTTTGTATTTTATAAATATATTTTTATTAATTCTTTTCCTAGATAAATTCCTATTTCATCAGGATATCTCACACCAAAACTGTCAAAATAATAAATATCATTATTTTTTTTTATAATAACAAATCCAATGTGTACCCCGAGAAACTTCAATGTATGCTAAATTTATAATTCCACATTCTTTTTTATTTGATTTGGATCAATTTGTTTACATAAATATTACATGGCTGATTCTTGTACTGTTTGCCCCCTAGAATTAAAAGATTGTAAATATTTGCATACAACAAATAATTTACTATTTATTTATAAGCCTAAATGTATTGTTTGTGAAATCAATTTAATCTATTCATTGATCTATCGGCAAGTGTAGGGTCAAGACCCAAAATAGAATTTTTAATGAAAACATTACCAAGATACATAGTCCTAACACAGCCAGACAAACATCAGGACCTTACACAAACAGACAGACATAAGACAGACAGACTGAGGCACAACCTATACCTGGTTCAGAAAGAATCAATGAATTAGATAAAAGAGACAATGAATCATGATATATGTTATGTAAACATAAAAAGTTTAAAGAGAAGACAGACAGACAGAGAGAGATAAAAAAATGTTGGAGATAGAAAATGTTAAAACCAAAGAGTATTAATGAATGGGCAAATAAAAAGCTTAGTCAGGAGAACGATTGGTTTAAAATATGAGAGTGGATTTGGAGTTGATGGACAAAGTCCAGAGAGAGAGATGGACAAAGTCTAGGAGAGTCAAAGAGCTAAAGAGTGAGAGGACAACCTCTAGACAGACAGATCAGACGAATGAACTCCATTAACCAATTATTAGGAAATTTAAAAAAAGAGAAAAGTAGTTGAGATGGTGTTGATCAATTGTGACAGAGACAGAGACATAGATATGAGACAGAGACAGAGACAGAGACAAAGATAAATACTATCAGAGATATGTTAATTGTTATAGATATATTTTCAAAGAGAGGGCTGGAGTTATTCCTTTAAAAAGAGAAAACAGGATTATAAGTTGCAAATGCTTTTCAAATATTATTTGAGAGAGAGAAAAGACAGAAAAAAGATGGGTTGATAAGGGTGTCGAGTTCTATAATAAGATTACGAGAGAGACAGACAATCAAATAATATAGAAATAGAGACAGTACTGAGAACCAGAGAAAAGATGGGTTGATAGATAGAGAGAGTTCTATAATAAGATTAGAGAGAGATTTACTTCAATCAAATAATATAGAAATATACAGTACTGAAAGACCAGAAAAAACAGGGTTGATAGAGGGTGTCGAGTTCTATAATAAGATTACGAGAGATTAACTTCAATCAAATAATATAGAAATATACAGTACTGAAAACCAGAGAAAAAGATGGGTTGATAAGGAGAGCGGCAGAGACAGGGAGACAGTCAAATAGAGTTCTATAATAAGATTAGAGAGAGAGAGATCTACTTCAATCAAATAATATAGAAATATACAGTACTGAAAAACCAGAAAAAGATGGGTTGATAAGGGTGTCGAGTTCTATAATAAGATTACGAGAGATTAACTTCAATCAAATAATATAGAAATATACAGTACTGAAAACCAGAAAAAAGATGGGTTGATAAGGGTGTCGAGTTCTATAATAAGATTACGAGAGATTAACTTCAATCAAATAATATAGAAATATACAGTACTGAAAACCAGAAAAAAGATGGGTTGATAAGGGTGTCGAGTTCTATAATAAGATTAGGAGAGATTAACTTCAATCAAATAATATAGAAATATACAGTACTGAAAACCAGAAAAAAAAATGGGTTGATAAGGGTGTCGAGTTCTATAATAAGATTACGAGAGATCTACTTCAATCAAATAATATAGAAATATACAGTACTGAAAACCAGAAAAAAGATGGGTTGATAAGGGTGTCGAGTTCTATAATAAGATTACGAGAGATTAACTTCAATCAAATAATATAGCAATATACAGTACTGAAAACCAGAAAAAAGATGGGTTGATAAGGGTGTCGAGTTCTATAATAAGATTACGAGAGATTAACTTCAATCAAATAATATAGAAATATACAGTACTGAAAACCAGAAAAAAGATGGGTTGATAAGGGTGAGAGTTCTATAATAAGATTAGAGAGATCTACTTAAATCAAATAATATAGAAATATACAGTACTGAGAGGAAGAAAAATCATGTGTTTTTGAAAGATTTAATAGAACGCTTAAAGAAAAAAAATGTTTAAATATTTTACTGCTTGTGATACTACTAAATATTAGGATGTATTAGAAAAATTAATTAATGAATATAATAATAGACAGACAGAACAAAGACAGAGAGACAGAGACAAAGACACAGAGAAAGGGAGACAGAGACAGAGACAGACAGAGAGAGATTTTCATAATACAATTAAAATGACACCTATTGAAGGAAGTAAAAATGAAAATAGAAAACGAAACATTTGATCGAAAGTATTTAAAGAAGAGTGGGGGATGGGAAATCGAGAAAGAGTGGTCAAAAGTAAAAGTTGATGATAAAGTAAGAATAACAAAATATAAAAAACACTTTGAGAAAGGTTACAATGGTAGTGATCTGGATTACATAAAGGAATAGACATTTTTGGATAAAGTATTATATACAAGTTTAAAACGTACATATAATTATAATTAAAATTAAAAATTTACATGGAAATATATAGTGAAACTGGTTCCTTTTATGAGAAAGAATTACAAAAAAACATAAAGTTTTAGCTAAACATAAGTGTTTGATATTAATATATGTTTATTTAATTATTTGCAAAATATTACTGTAGAGGACACTTTTTTGTTGACGCAAATCGTTTTTTTTTTCAGAGTAACTTTAGATGCTCCAACGTCTGTTTAAAAAAAAAAAAATGGTGATAAAATTTAGAATTCCTATAAATTTGTTTTAAATCGATAAAAATCAGAAGATCTAAACGAAAATAATCATTATAATGAAATTTTAATAATAACAATAATAATAAAATAATAATAATAATAATAATAATAATGGATTATAATAATAATAATAAACCCTCAAAGATAATATATTCATAAAATAAATAATAAATAAAAAAAAATCTCATTGTATAATGTTCGTTATATTAAAATGGAAAATAATAACGGAGCGTACCTCAATTAAAAAGCTATTCAGATGGAATATGAAAAAATCAAGCGGAACGTAAATCCGTCTGTACTAAATCATTTTTTGATTTGACATGTTTTCGCCTGGTGTGACGTTCAAAACTCAACAGACCGTATGCATAGTTTATGTTGGACAATTATCGATCGGTAATTTGGAAAGCATTATAATATACACCATTCAAATGTTGCTGCAGACATAATTAAATAAAATCGATATGTACACTGTTTGTATATCTTTTGTTCCCACTAGCGTTGACTCTGGTTTATAAAAACAACTTTGTCTCGTAAATCTCCAAACCAAAATAATTCTAGCAGGCTAAAGGTTTTTTCTCTTTTTTCCTTCCTTTTCCTTACATCTCTGTGTGTCTGTGTGTCTGTGTGTGTTTGTGTTTTTATTTGCAAAAATGACTTAAACTAGAGATAATTAACCCAATTGCTTGTCATTGGCCGGTGAGATCAGGTTAAATTAAGGTCTAAAAGCTATATTTTCCCTGATTTGTCCATTTTGACTCTCTTTAGGGAGTGATTTAAAAAGGAAAGTGATCTCTCTAGTACAACTCTCTCCTACTTCTATAAGAAGAGTCAAAAATCCAAATGTCGATAATGTTAAGGAAATTCATCAATTTTCGCCTTCCAATGTGTCATGGTGTCCCTCTCTCTCTTGTGCTCTTAAATGCACGCTCTTGTTCGTAATAAAACAACACTACTGAAAAAACACATAATTGTCTCTGACATAAACTTATTGTTCATGACAAAAACCTGGCTAAAAGATGATAGTGATTGCATTTTGAATGATATGTTACCATCTGGTTACTCTTTTGTTAAACAGGACCGTTCCCATCTCAGAGAAGGTGGTGGACTAATGGTAATTTTAAAACGGCATTGTATATTGAACTGATAAACTATATGCAACCATCCTCTCTTTGAACTCTCTTGAATGTAACATGAAGACAAATAAATGTTATTACAAGTTTGTTTTATATATATAGCCCCCGGCATCCAAGGAAAACAATGCCTCAATTACCAAGTTTATAAATGAACTCTCAAGATCACATCATCGATATTTCTGCTCTCTCTCTCTTATCTCTCTCTCTCTCTCTCTCTCTCTTCTCTCTCTCTCTCTCTCTCTCTCTACTCATACATTTGCCTACCATAAACAGTATCGAGGCATGCAACCTGATCCAACGTGTTAAATCACCACCACATATAACCGGAAACACACTTGACACTGTTATGAGCCATTCCAGTGACAACCTCTTACAAAATGTACGTGTAGAAAGCAACCACATCTCAGACGATCAAAGCGTAATATTTCACTTTAAACTGAAAAAGCCCATACATAAAAAAGTCGATTTCGTATAGGACAAAAAAAATAAATCATTGGACATGGAAAGTTTTAAACGTGACATTGTCAAATCAGAGGTAACTAAGAGCCTCGAGGAAGCTAGGACAGTTGAAACAAAAATTTCAAAATTTAACAAAATTATGGTCCAAATACTTACCAGACATGTCCCCCTGATTACAAAAGTTGTAACAGTATGACCGGACATCAAATGGTTTTGTGATGAAATACTAATGTCAAAGCGAAAGAGAAGAGCAGCCGAAGAAACTTGGCGGAAATCTAAGCTCGTCAGTCACAGAGAACTATATATCAAAGCAAAAAACGAAACAAATGGACAGATAAACGAATGCAAACGTACATATACCAGAGACAACATCGCTGAGCACAAGGAATATCAAAAAACTTTTTAGCATCATAAATAGACTCATGAAACACGAACACCCATCATCTTCCTTACCATCACACGCAAATGACGAAGAATTAGCTAACATATTCAATAAATATTTCATTGACAAAATTGTCACCATTCGATCGGATCTGACGAAAAGACTGACACTGACACCATTAAAACTAGTGGTACGAAATTCATCACAACACCACCAACACTTTTCTACTTTTTACCCGCATCTGTTGAGGAAATCACTGAACTCGTCAATGATGCAGCAAACAAACAATGCAAATTGGACGCGGTTTCCACGTGGGTTCTAAAAGCCTGTATTAATGAGATTGCACCATCCATAACCTCCATCGCCAATTGTTCCATCCAAAATGCGGATTTCCCCACCGTTTTCAAAGAAGCACAGTGACTCCGCTCTTAAAAAGAAGAATCTTGACAACGAGATGATGAAAAATTACAGACCCGTCTCGAACTTAAATTTCATTTCAAAGACCATTGAGAAACTCATTGTGCGAAGACTTACCAATCACACCATGGGCTACAACCTGTGTCCCCTTTTTCAATCAGCATACAGGCGAGGCCACAGTACTGAAACTGCGTTAATCCGTGTCCACAATGACATAATCAACCAGCTCCAATGCAATGACAGTGTCGCACTTCTACTGTTGGATCTGAGCGTGGTTTCGATACTGTGGACCACAAAACACTCTTCGCTAGAATTCAGCAGTATTTCGGCATCACCAGCATGGCTCTGAAGCGGTTTGTGAGTTATCTTACCGATCGTTCCCAGCGAGTCATCATAAATGGCAGTCCTTCATCGGCAGCAAATATCCAATTTGGCGTCCCACAGGGATCAGTCCTTGGTCCGTTTCTCTTTACACTATACACTACATCTCTCAGTGACATCATCGCATCCCACACCATTGATCATCATTTTTATGCTGACGATACGCAACTCTATACCCCCTCAGCATGAACAATCGCATAACAACTAAAGAAACAGCCATCATCAACTGTGTGTTAGACATCAGGACGTCGATGACAGAAAACAAACTGAAATTCAACAATGACAAGACAGAATTGATAACATTTAGAAAAAAAGGAAAGGAAATTATTTAAATGAGCTGGTCATAAACAATACGACTATATGTAACAGCCATAGCGTCAAAATGTCGGTTTCTTCTTTGATGAATTTTTACACATGCATGTTCACATTACCAAAGTTTGTCAAACAATCCATTGTGTCCTTAAAAGTATTTCTCGTATCCGAAATCTGTTAGACCAAGAAACATGTAAAATGCTTGTTCATGATCTTGTCATAAGTCGTCTTGATTAATGTAATTCTTTTCTTTATGGGTTTCCAAAACTTATATTCATCAATTACAATTACTTCAAAATAAAGCAGCAAGAATTGTAACTAAGACCAAAAAGTCTCAATACATCACTCCCGTTTTGTGCTCTCTACATTGGCTTCCCGTAGAGAGGAGAATCGTATATAAGAAGATAGCATGTCTTACTTTCAACTGCATTCATGACACTGCCCTCGACTATCTAAAACAACTCTTTAAAGTTCACTGCCCCAATCGTCCACTTAGATCATCACAATCTTTGCAACTAAAAAGAAGCGTCCCTAAGACTAAATTTTTCGAACGTTCTTTCACCTTTTCGGCCCCAGCAATATGGAATTCTTTGTCAGTTCAAACTAGTAATTGTGCAACCCTTCCTTCCTTTAAACAATCACTTAAAACAGCTCATTCCGCTTCACTTTCGACTCACATAATATTTAACTTATTGGCATTTTCTAAAACCCGTGTTAAGGGTTTGGTGTTTTATTGATGTATGGTATCTTTAACATTGTCATGTATATGTAATTATTCTTAGATTCTATTAGTTTGACTTCTTTAACTATTATTATACTTTTATGTACGGAAACTTTTAAAACTGAATTTTCGACCTATCATGGGGTGTGAGGGGTTGATATCTGCAATGTGTGTGTGTGTGTGTGTGTGTGTGTGTGTATGTATATATTTGTATATGTGTGTGTGATCTGTGCATGTGTGCGCACGCGTGTATAGGGCCATCTTAGGTAATTAGCACATATCGTTATTTAGGTACTGTCCATCTTAAGTGTAACATTTTTGTGTGTATGTAGATGTCTTGATTTTATAGTAATCTTAAATATTGATTACATTATGTAGGCTATTTTATGATGTATGTCTTGGCCTTTGTAAAGCGCAACTGAGCATAATCTTGATAGATAGGGGTGCTATTAAATTTTGCATTATCATTACTATATATATGTATATATATATATATATATATATAAAATATATATATATATATATATATATATATATATATATATATATATATCAGATAACATCTTAGAATTCAATACGATCATTGGTATTACAATAAGAACTATTATTACGTACTTACAAATCTCGTTAAAGACAAAGATGGACTTATATTCCATATCCCCATGCCAGTGGAAGCTCACTGACAGTACATCATTTGATCCCCCAACAGTTCATTTCATTCAAAATCTTTCTCAACTCTCTTGTAGGTGTTTCGTGTTGACACTCTGACAGTACATTTCTCTGCCTATAGCTGGACACTCATTCACACCTGAGTCAAGTAAGAAAAGCAGTTTTACGTATTTGCCTAAGAGTGCAACCCACCTGTGACAGCCAGCTCAAAACACTATGGTTCCTTCAACGCCTCATAAATATTGTAAAACAATGTTAGAAATATTTTGAGATGGAAATTGATGGATGGTGAATGATGAGTTGTGATAAATTGATGAATGTGTATGAAGCTAAACTGGTTGGTCTATAATTATTGGTTGAAGTTTTTAACGTTTTTTAAATTTTTTATGTTATTCTTAATTTTTATTTTTTTTATTTTTTAAAATTGTTTCTGTATATCGTTTCACCGTACTATCAATTTAGTCACCTTTGCATTTTTATATATTTTCTCCTAAAATCTATACATTTAATGATTAACTCAAGTTACATCTGTTTTGAATTCAAATGCATTTAATGTGATCTTTATTTTTAAAACGAAAACTGTACTAGCATAAGCATGAATTCCTTTCTTTTTGAAAGGGTCAAAAAAGATGATTGAATTAAATTGAAAATAAAAGCTAACAATATGTAATCATAATCAATACATAATCCAAAACATTGCCACTCTTGTCTGCCTACATCTTTATGAAAAATTGTGTGGTCGATTCCCTCCCCTCGCCCCCCCCCCCCCCCCTCCAACCCATAATCACTGTAAAGTTCTCTCTTCATTGCCGTTTCGCTCATAGAGCTGGGAGCATAATTTGATTTCAATAGCGTGAAGCGAGACATGAGATAATACTCACCTCTCGCACAGGGTGCTACTCTGAAGTAGTTTAAAAAAAAAACAAACTCCCAAGCTAGTATTGCTTGTATCCATTTACACCTGGATAGAGTATGGGCGGGGAGGGGGAGCTGGGGCAGGGGGTCGGGGAGGGGGATGGGGGGATGCATGTTAAGTCTAAGTGTCCTTTCCGAAGAAAATGCAACTCTTGGCCTAGCTTTGTTAGAATTCAGACCCATTTAATTTTTACCTCATGATCCCAAGTCCGACAGCTTAACCACTCGGCCACAGTTGCCGATAGCAGTGAAAGTAATATAATTTGTAT
>JAXRKP010002163.1:0-2500 GCA_037039925.1 Doris montereyensis | reverse complement strand
ACTGATAAAAAGACACAAATGACTCCCAACTCTTATAGTAATACTGGTAAAAAAAAAGACACAAATGACTCCCCCAAACTCTTATAATAATACTGATAAAAAGACACAAATGACTCCCAACTCTGATAGTGATACTGATAAAAAATAAATGACTGACTCAACTCATAATGATCTAATAAAGACTGATAAATTATATCCCAACTCTAATAATGATACTGGTAAAAGACACAAATGACTCCCATCTGATAAATACGATAATAACACAAATGACTCCCAACTCTGATAGTGATACTGATAAATATACAAACTACAAATCTTATAATGATTGATAAAACACATACACATGACTTTGTGATCATTAATTACAAATGACTACAAATCTGAAGATCGTTGAGCTCCGGGCAAACTAATAGTTGTGCATTAATTTGGAAAGATAATAGACCCTATTGATAAAACAAACATTCCTGAATTGCTTAATGAGAGATCAGATAATAAAGCGACCCTATTTAGAGAATCGTAATTGAAATGGGATTGATATTAAAGCGACTTCTATATAGAGAATCGTAATATGAAATCTGGAATTAGAAATATTAAAGCGACTTCTATTACCAATCGTAATATGAAATCTGGAGATTAGAATATTAAAGCGACTACTATATAGAGAATCGTCATATGAAATCTGGAGATTAGAATATTAAAGCGACTTCTATATCGTAATGAAATCTGGAGATTAGAATATTAAAGCGACTTCTAATATGAAAAATCTGGAGATTAGAATATTAAAGCGACTTCTATATTCGTAATAGAAATCTGGAGATTAGAATATTAAAGCGACTTCTATATAGAGAATCGTAATATGAAATCTGGAGATTAGAATATTAAAGCGACTTCTATAGAGAATCGTAATATAAATCTGGAGAATATTAAAACGTAATAGAGAATCGAAATCTGGAGATTAGAATATTAAAGCGACTTCTATATAGAGAATCGTAATATGAAATCTGGAGATTAGAATATTAAAGCGACTTCTATAGAGAATCGTAATATGAAATCTGGAGATTAGAATATTAAAGCGACTTCTATATATAGAATCGTAATATGAAATCTGGAGATTAGAATATTAAAAAAAAACAGTTTGATAGCACACACAAAGCATTCAGAGTATTTTTAATGAACGTTTGAAATTTCCACTGAAAGTGTAAAAATAAACAACATGAAGATATTACATTACGTTTTTAAGTTAATTGAAAAAGAAGATCATAGGATTCGTGTTATCCAGATTAAATTGAAAACAGTACGAGACCAATATTGTATAAATATGGTCGAGAATTTGTTAAAAGTCATAAGCTCACGATATCAGCCGCACATCCACAAGAACTATGGATAATCAAACTTTGAACACGATGATGACATAGCTGGTTCATCCATTCATCTGTAGAGTTACACTGCTTTTGTTTCAGTATTACTCATTATCAAGTCGTGCATTAACTGTTACATGACAATCCGTGCGTAATTCGACAAAATGAGACAACTGCATTTCAAATATTTACTTCGCTGTCTATGTGTGAGTTACTACTTCATTGCTAGTGAAGTTCTAGGGTCCAATAGTGTTGGCGTGCCACTAATGGATATGAAGACAATAAATCAGACACGCAGAGCCTTAGAACCACGTGGTCGTCATCAAAAGGTTTCCAACGTACATCAACATTTGGGGTGACAAGCGCCACAGGAGATCATCCAATGGCAAGCCACAATGATATGTTATCGTTTGGAGAAAGAGATCAAGAATACAACAATATTGATCTGATGAAACAGGATGATGATGATGATGATGATGGACGTCTACCATCAATCGCCACCACCACCACAACCACCAAACAATCGGCGACAGCTTCAGCAAACGCCATGACGCCGACAAGAGAATACAACCTTTCTTGACACAACGGAACTTTTCCAGCAACCAACATCTAGTTTATACGTTTTTATAAAGGAGAGTGTACAAACCTTAGACAGCCAATACACCCTTGCATACAGAAGCTGCAAAGACCGTTGCGGGCGGTCAAATTACTGCTCTTGTAAACCAATTTGCATGTTTTTTAAAACATGTTGCATTGATTTTATGAGTCATGTAGAGATACATATGATCTGGACGAATTTCACGAGAGGTTCATCTGGCTAGACACAGTGGACAAAACGTTGCATTTTTCAAAAGCTTTTGTTGATTCTTGTTCCCCAATGAAAGAAAAATGATCAAACCTATTTCGATGATTTAGCCAATGTTACTCTTCATTCAAAGAGTAAAAAACACTTCTCATCAACTCCAAATGCATGGATAAATCAAACAGAAGGTTTAACACTACCAGATGCCTTGCTGTTTATTTTGTATGTATCGAATGACAAGAACATAGAGCTTCATGCTGCAAGTAAAAATGTTTATTTCAATACCTTTGTTAGACACATCTACAGGAATATCATACACGAATATCTCAATGTATGCTTG
>JAXRKP010002162.1:0-66539 GCA_037039925.1 Doris montereyensis | reverse complement strand
TCCTCCTCCTCTTCCCACTCTTCCTCCTCATCGGTTATCTCGCTGCAATCTGCCATCAGAGTACATACTCTTTGTTCTCCTTTGTCTTTATCGGTTCAATCTACGGATACTAATGTAGACCTATATTATAATACAATTAATTATCAATTGTAGGTAAGGCCACCACCTGTCCTCTCTATGAGTGAGTCCTATTCGCTAAGATATTTAGCGGGGATATTCCGTGAAAACATTGTTCACGTCTTTCCATAGTGAGTGTTGTTTTGTTGATACCGTTATTGTTATGGTGACTCGGTAGTTCAGAGGTAAGGTGTCCACCTCTCAACCAAAAAGGTAGTGGGTTGGAGCCCCGCCAACTGTTGACAAATTTTCTCGAGATTTTTTAGAGTAACATCTTCCCTACCCCCCCCCCACCCATCCCCACCCTGGTCCAGGTAGGTGGATCGACACCAAGTCCAATCGGAGACGGGCGATAAAAAGGAGGCCCCGTGTGCAGATCACAACACTCTGTAGATCCCTTTGGCTGTTTACAGGGCAGTCCGGGCAAAATTTAAAATTCTACCAAAACCCCCCCGAGATCACCTAAGTTGTAGATGTGGGTAAATCAAATGAAACAAAAAATACTGTTGTTGGTAAAGTCAATTTCCCTTAATATGGGAAACGTTGTGTGTTTTTTTTCGGGATATCTGTTTTATATTACATACATGTTTTTATGCTGAAATTTTACTCTTACTTAAAATCTCATGTTGCAATAATGCAGTCATGTTTCTTCGTTGAATTTCAACTTTAAATAACCACAAAAAAAATCCTTCATAAAACTAATACATTTCATGAACGATGTTAAAACAAAATCAAATAGTTATGAGTTTACAGTAAATACCATTCTTTCTTTCTTTAGCAGTTCCCATTTTATCTTTCCGTTTGTGGGTTCAGATGCCCGAGACGATCTTTCTCCAAGTTGTCCTGTCCTGGCATTTTCTGTTTCCTTCAAAAAAGTCACATTTCTATGCTTTAATGCCTCTTTTTGTATCTTCTTCCCACTTTCTCGAGGTCTGCCTTTTGGTCTTTTACCTTGGGCTTTAACTATTCTATTGTCATTCATTCTGTTTATATGCCCGAACCGCTCAATTGAGTTATTTCTATCTTAGTTTTTATGCCATCTACTTTGGTTTAATCTCTAAGTGTTGTGTTTCTGATTTTGTCTCTATTAGTTTTCCCTACTTCTCTTCTTAGACATTTTATTTCAGCTGCTTGTACTCTAATATATTCTCTACTTTCTAAGGTCCAGGTTTCGCTGCCATAGAGCAGTGGACAATTGTTTACTGCCATTTTAGTTTTTGTTGAGAATTTTGTTTTTCCCTATAAATGCCTTTCCTAGATGGTTATATACTTTTTTTGATTCTCTGACTGATTTCGTCTCTGAATTAATCATTACTCCTAGGTAATTGTACTTTGAACTTGTTCTAAATTCTCCCGGCCCAATTTAAGATTTTATGTTTTAGCTTCCCTAGTTACTAGCATTGTTTGGTTTTCTTTGCATTTGCTCTCATTCCTGTTTTATCTAGTTCATTGTTCATCGAGTTGATATTCGACGGAAGGTCACTTTCTGATTATTCAAACAGAACTACATCATCGACAAATGAAAACATTTGAAATATTTACTGCGTTTGAGCATCCACATGTTGGTTTATTGTAAAAACTGTTAATGGCTTCTATTAAATATTGCTCTACATTGCGTTCTTTTAAGAAATGCCATCGTTCGTCCCTCCTCACTTGAAAATATGTGGTCTTGTAAATATGTGATCTTGTACACTTCTTCCTGGTCTAAATCCACTCTGATGTTTTTCAATCTGATCGTCTATTCTCTTTTCCTTAATCTCATTTCCAGTATCCTGGCATACACTTTTCTTGGAACGCTAAGTAGTGATATCCCTCTATAGTTTGAGCATTCCATAGTTGATCCTTTCTTGTGTATTGGTACTACTGTTCCCTTTTTCCAGTCATCTGGCACCTGTTTGGACTTCCATGCTTGTTGACATATTGCATGTAATAGTTTGTCTGCCTCTCTCTCTTGATTTTTAATCATTTCTGGATAAATTAGATCTGCTCCTGGGGCCTTCCCTAATTTCACGTTTCTTATAGCTGTTTGAATTTATTCCATTGAGATATCTACATCTTCAGCTGTCTTCTCTTGAATTACTTGTTGTTCTTAATAATTGATCTTTACTCCTTGTTTCATATGTTCTGGAGGGATTATGCAATTGTTGGAAATACTTCCTCCACGTTTCCACGATTTCGCTGTCTCTTCTTTCATTATTTCTTTGGCGTTATTAATTTGTCGTATTGGGCATGATTTGGTCTTTCTCATGCTCTTCATTGCTCCCCAGAACAGCTTTTGATTTCCTTGATAACTTTCTTAAAGTCTTTGTCCAAACTTTTCCCATTGTTCCTGTTTTGCTTTCTATCTTCCTCTTTGGCGATAGTTTTTTTAATTTTATCCTATCCTCTGGTCTTTTTGTTTGCAAGTATTTCTTACCAGGCATCCTTCTTTTCTTTGATCTTAGTCTTGACATTCTCATTCCAACATTCTGTTCTTCTTTCTTTTCTTTAATTTCTTTCCTCTCCCTCTTCAATAACTGAGGAGTGTTTCTTTATACATTTGCCACTTTTCTGCTATTGTGCTATCATTCAGATCCATCCGCCTTTCAATAAATATTTTTTTCTATCTTGGATTGTGTTTCTTTTTACTATTTGTTTATTTGTTCTTCATTTTTTAGTAGCCTTCTCTTTTTTTCTGTTTGTTTTCTTCAGTTAATCCATCTTGCCTATTCTACGTGATTAATCTCCTCTTTTACTTTTATCCATTGTACTTAAAAAGGGAGCTGCTATATCCGTTTTGATTGACTTTTAATATCTGTTTCGTTTAGTCATTATTTTGTGTTTTTAGAAAAAAAATGTGTTGGCTATTTTCATGTTCTTCTTTAGGCAAAAATCTATTAGTCTCTCTCTTTTGGAGAAGTTGTTGTCTCTCCTTCTTTACCTATTACTCCTCCTGACGTTTCTACATTGTTGCCTACTCTAGCTTTTAAATCTCCTAAAACCATTAGTCCCTGTTTGGGTTTGAGATTCTCTGCAACCATTTGTAAATCATTTTCGAAAATATCTTTTTTCTTCTTTAGTGGATCTTCGTTTGGTCCATAAACTATTAATAATTTAATTTCTCTTCCTTTTGTTTTTCATATTTACCTCTAATAGCCTTGGGCTTATAAATTTCCACTTTCTAGTAGTTTTCATGCCATTTATGCACTAGGAGGCATACTCCTGCTCTAGCTCTATCTTTGACATCTACCCCTGAGAATATTAAAGTATGATTTGGTCCTACATTTTCTATTCCTTGTAATTTTTTCTTTGTTTCTGTAATGGCAAAAATGTTTAATTTAAATGTTTCCATTTCTTCAACTAATTCTATCGCTTTTCCATTTATTGCCATAATACAGTAATACCAAGTTTGCAAAGAGTTCACTGGCGGGTTGCTTTTTTTGTTTGTTTGTTTGGTGTAACATCTCGACAGTATCAATACAATCAACGATGAACACTTATTTGCACTAGTGCAACGTTTCGTTTCGTGTTAGTAAATTTACTACTCACAGTTGAACAATAAAAACAAATTAGTCTGAACCTGACGAAAACGACAATGAAGACGAAGAAGAAGATTCTATAACCTTTAAAAGAAAATAGGAATTTGCTTTTAAGACATGAAAAAGCAAACTTAGGCTGTAAGCCATGTAAAATTAGAAGCATTATGATCACATCATTTTATGGCAAAGCATATGAAGACATTCCTTTCTGTTTCAAGGCAAGAAGGGGAAAAATGCAAATTGCCACACGAAAACTTTTGGAGAATTGCACAAAATTTGAACTTGATGTATTATGATGTGAAATAAGAAAATTTTCCGCAAAAAAATCCCACAACAGCTTTGTTCAAATGAAGTGCCTTGGACTATAATGCTTCATTGAATGCATTTATTCTTAATTTCATCTTGTTCATAGCACGGGAAGTTACTCAATTCTTAAGTATGAACGTACGTTTCCATGTGTGCGTCCTGCGCGATGTATGATGCGTGATGCGTATTCGAACGATTGAGTCATCTTTCGAAAACCCACCATCTCTACGGACACCGGAAACCAGTATCTCCCTGGGGTGCCCCGAAAGCACCTGTTTTCGCTGTTGTGTTTTTGACCGCCTACAATAGCAGGATGTCGCAAAATGTCGTCCCAGATGATGTATTGAGTGCTTTAATGATCCCCCGGTATGAAATTTCGCAGCATCCTGCTATTGTAGGCGGTCAAAAACACAACTGCGTGTTTCTCGGCAAAATCTTGGAGCTTTTGAACGATCCAGCCAAATCTTTCTCTTTGTTGCAATAGTTTATGCACCTGACCATTTGTGTTTTCCTTCGTTGTCTTTCGGTAGCAAGGTTAAAGACATTTCTTTCTTTCTTTATCAGTTCCCATTCTACCTTCCGGTGTATGAGTTTAGATGCCGAAATGATCTTTCTCCAGGCTGCCATGTCTTCGTATTTTATGTTTCCTTCGAGAAAGTTAAATTTCTTTGCTTTAATGCCTCTTTTATGTCGTCTTCCCACCTTCTTCGAGGTCTGCTTTTTGGTCTTTTACCTTGGGTTTTTAGCACTGTATACTGATGTATCTTGTTGTCATTAATTCTGTTTACATGCCCGAACCATCTCAGTTGATTTATTTCTATATTAGTTTTCATGCCATCTGCTTTTGTTTGATCTCTTATTGCTTTTAGTTTTCCTTCTTAGATATTTTATTTCAGCTTCTCGTACTCTACTGTATTCTCTACTGTCTAAGGTCAAGGTTCCACTGCCATAGAGGAGAATAGGACAATAAACTGTGTTGTACACTGTCATTTTTTCTTTGTTTTGACAATTCTTCTTTACCTATAGATGTCTTTCCTAGATGGTTGTATATTGTCATTGTCTTTTGGATTCTCTCTCTGATTTCTTCTCTTAGTTTTCCCTCTGAGTTAATCATTACTCCTAGGTAATTGTAGCTTTGAACGTCTTTTGAATTCTCTGGCTGATTTCTTCTCTTAGTTTTTCCTTTGAGTTAATCTTTTGGATTACTCCTAGGTAATTGTAGCTTTGAACATCTTTTGGATTCTCCTGGCTGATTTCTTCTCTTAGTTTTCCCTCTGAGTTAATCATTACTCCTAGAGTAATTGTAGCTTTGAACGTCTTTTGAATTCTCTGGCTGATTTCTTCTCTTAGTTTTCCCTCTGTTCATCTTTGAACATTTTGGACTCCTATTTCTTCTCTTTGAACGTCTTTTTTCCTTTTCTGGAATTGTAATTGTAGCTTTGAACGTCTTTGAATTCTCTGGCTGATTTTCTTCTCTTAGTTTTCTTTGAGTTAATCATTACTCTTTGGATTCTCTGGCTGATTTCTTCTCTTAGTTTTCCTCTGAGTTAATCATTACTCCTAGGTAATTGTAGCTTTGAACGTCTTTTGAGTTCTCTGGCTTTTGAATTTCTTCTCTTAGTTTTCCCTCTGAGTTAATCATTACTCCTAGGTAATTGTAGCTTACTCCTAGGTAATTGTAGCTTTGAACATCTTTTGGATTCTCTGGCTGATTTCTTCTCTTAGTTTTCCCTCTGAGTTAATCATTACTCTAGGTAATTGTAGCTTTGAACGTCTTTTGGATTCTCTGGCTGATTTCTTCTCTTAGTTTTTCCTCTGAGTTAATCATTACTCCTAGGTAATTGTAGCTTTGAACGTCTTTTGGATTCTCTATTTTTGATTTCTTCTCTTAGTTTTCCTCTCTCTGAGTTAATCATTACTCCTAGGTAATTGTAAACGTCTTTTGAATTCTCTGATTCTCTGGCTGATTTCTTTGAATGTCTTTTGAGTTTCTTCTCTTAGTTTTCCTCTGAGTTAATCATTATTCCTAGGTAATTGTAGCTTTGAACGTCTTTTGGATTCTCTGGCTGATTTCTTCTCTTAGTTTTCCCTCTGAGTTAATCATTACTCCTAGGTAATTGTAGCTTTGAACGTCTTTTTAGATTCTCCTTGCCCAGTTTAAGATTTTGTGTTTTAACTTCTCTGGTTACTTGCATTGTTTTGGTTTTCTTTGCATTTACTCTCATTCCTCTTTTATTTAGTTTATTATTAATCATGTTGATATTCGACTGAAGGTCACTTTCCAAACAGAACTAGATTATCAGAAAATGAAATCATTGATACATTTACTAGTTTGAGGTTCCACATATCTACATTTTTTTCTTTTTTTTTAGGATGCCTTTGGAACTGAATCCATAAATATGATAAACAAAATATGATTAAGGCTATAACTCTGTCTTACTCATATATCTACATCAAATTCTGCAGATATGTTTCCAGCTATTCTCACTGCACATGTTGGTTTATTGTAAAAACTTTTAATGGCTTCTATAAAATTTTGCTCTACATTGGGTTCTTTTAAGGAATGCCATAGTTCGTCCCTCCACACAGTATTAAATGCTTTTTCTAGATCAATAAAAGACAGGTGCAAGTGAATGTTTCCCTCAATGAATTTTTTTATTATTTGTCTAATTGTAAATATATGGTCTTGTACACTTCTTCCTGGTCTAAATCCACTCTGTTTTCAATTAGATCCTATACTCTTTTCCTTAGTCTCATTTCAGTAACCTGGCATATTCTTTTCCCGGTACGCTAAGTAGTGATGTCCCTTTATAGTTTGAGCATTCCATAGTTGATCATTTCTTGTGTACTGGTACTACCGTTGCCTTTTTCAAGTTGTCTGGCACTTGTTTTGACTTCCATGCTTGTTGGCATATTGCATGTAGTAGTTTGTCTGCCTCTCTCCCTTGGTTTTTACTCATTTCTGGATAAACTTGATCTGTTCATGGGGCCTTTCTAATTTTACTTTCCTTTTTTCAATTCATTCAAAAAAATTCAATTAAAAGATTTCTTTATTGTTGGCAATATTATACATTGTCATAACAAATAGAGACATGCAGATATCACAAAGGAAATAACTTAATAAATGCTTATGGGCTTTTCACTGACATTTCAATAGAAAATATTGCCGAAATGCTAACTAAGATGGGATTAATAATAATAATAATAATAATAATAATAATAATAATAATAATAATAATAATAATAATAATAATAATGATAATAATAATAATAATGATAATGATGAGGATGATGATGATGATGATGATGATGATGATAATAATGATAATAATAATAATAATAATAATAATAATAATAATAATAATAATAATAATAATAATAATATAATAATAATAATAATAATAATAATAATAATAATAATAATAATAATAATAATAATAATAATAATAATATAATAATAATAATAATAATAATAATAATAATAATAATAATAATAATAATAATAATAATAATAATATAATACATTTCTATAGCGCTCACCATCAACACTAGATACACATTTGAGCGCTTTACAGTGACGTATCATAGTACAGACAACGCATAAAGAATGTCAATAAAATAAAATCTGCTTTCAATACAAGAAAATTTTAAAATTGTTCGCTCCAAACGGAAATAAAATAATTTTAAATAAAATTGCAAGAGTGGTAAAGTTCAAATATAAAAAATTACATGTATAGAACTTAAGCTATTTATTAACAATGCATGTACAATTACTACAATTAATAATTTAGTTTGTAAAAAATCTACAGTTAACAAAGAAATATGATACACAATTATATAGAACAAATGACACACTGACAATCTTTACCATTCCACATCGAAATAAGATTTTTAGATTAATTAAAATTTCTTTCAGAATTTAAATGTTCAGGTAATTTGTTCCACACAACTGCAGCAACATATTTAAAGGATTGTTTTCGTAAAGCACTGGTTCTAGTTTTGGGGATGTTGACTACATTTATATATCTGAAATTATACCTTCTATCTTTAAATTATATCAAATCTTGGAGACAGGATGGCGATGAATTATGAACAATTTTTGAAAGCTTTTTCTAAGTTCCCTATATTTGATCTCGAACAAAAGTGCCATTCTAAAGGACAAAAGTTAATGTTAGAAAGACTAAGCGTATGAAATAATTTATAACTAACGTGTTTAATGTTGAGATATCTAGCGATTCTTTTCAACACATTGAGTTGTTGAGAGGCCTTGCGGCAAATCATCTTTACGTGATCATTACACTTTAAAGGGGGGAGGTGGTAGGGCATGCCACCTGGACTGGTGAGTTTGGGACCAAAAGGTTGATTTTCTGTTCTTTACATATTCGGATGGAACGATCATTTATCTACAAGTTCATGGCAAAAAAATGTTCACATGACGTATAATTTGTTTTTTACAAAATATTTTGTTGGCGAGGTAGGTAAAAACAATAACAATTTTGACGTAAATTACCTAACACTGACTGAGAAAATGGCAGTAAAAACTCGTATATTGGCGGTTAATCGCCAAATGTGGCATCGCCGAGGTGACCTAGTTTCTGCCCATATCTCTCGTCGCTTCGGCCCATCGCAGTGTGATGTGAGAGGCGTTGCGCGTCAGTGTGTATGTAAACACGCGCGCAAGCATAGGATATAGAGGAAAACAACAAAACACTGGTCATTTGGACGTCTGTTTTCACAACAGTGCACATCTAAACCTAGATTCACAATCTTCTTTACATTACTAACAATGCCAGAGACTGTCGAAAGAGTAAGGGGCTGCTACAACATGGTAAACACGTCTCAAGCGTTTGTTTTGTCTATTTCTTTTGATAGTTTTACTTGCATTTTTCTCGAAATGTAGTTTTCCACACTAAAATTCTATCTCCTCCGCCATTTACCGAACGATTTGTATTATATTTGGCACATAGGTTCCTCTTGTCAATGTTAATAGAATGACGTCGGTTTTTTATTATATGTATATTGTAAACTTTTTGAAAAACTTTTTTGTTTTGTAACAAAAATGCCGTTTTTGTACATTCACGATATATAGTTTGTTTTTTTATGAATAAAAGAACCAAACTATTTTGAGTGATTTTATTCATAACTAAAGGAGGAGATAGATTTTTCAAAATTTAGTCAAAATCCAGGATGGTGGCTGTTTCTATGTCAAGCAAGGACGCTACAAACTTTTCAATGATATAGCATGACTGTGTTTTGACAGTTACTTCATGTACATACTAAAAACAAAAATCTTAACTCAAAAGCAACAAAAAAATACTCCAGGAGGCGCCACCCCACCCCCCCCCCTTTAATTGATAATCTATCTCCATTCTTAATAGCTTGACAATTTCTTCACAAGATATAGAGACTGAGTCAATTTGAAAAATGGGTTTCTTGGAAAACGTTCGTTTGCCTAGTGCAAAGAGTTTGGAATTTTTCTGTATTTGCTTGCATACAGTTCATGTGGAACCAGTCTATTAGTACACTGGTTTCTTGTTCCAAAGTATCCACAAACTTACCAAAATCAGGGTGATGTAAGACAATGTGTTATCATCTGCATAATTATAGAGTTCCCTCTTTGTTGAATAGAAATATGTCATTAATAAATTTAAAAAAAACATTAAATAATAAGGACCTAGAATGGATCCTTGGGGCACACCCTTTTCAATAAATTCCCAACCACTGACAGTGCTTCCATGCTTCACTCGCTGTTTTTTTTTATTATCTAAAAAGTAATTTTGGAGCAGAGAAACAGAGTTTTGCGATAAACCATACGCCGATAATTTGTGCAAAAGAATGTCGTGGGGTAAACAATAAAAATGTTTGGATAGATCCATAAATATGGCAGCAACATAGTGATTTCTATCCAAAGATAGCATCCAGTCCTCTATAAGTCTAAGTACAATCGTTTGGCACCCATGACTTTTTTAAGCGCAAAGAAAATCATGAAACATATAACTAAAATATTCGAATAGCTGAAGTGCCTTGACTTTTTCAAAGATTTTGAAAATTATAGGTAGGATGCTTACTGGTCTATAATTCTTTATATCTAATGTGCCATTTAAAAAAAATGTCTTTCGCAAAGTTGACAAAGAAATGGTTGAAAATTTTGCACACTTCTTGTGTATCATTTACAACTTTGTCATCCTTTCTCAGAATTATTTTTTGCTCACTCGATTTGATTTTGTTAGAAAGAAAGGGCTTTATAGTGGGCCATAAATCTTTACTCTTTTGGCTACTGGTGCAGCGCTCAAGAAAATATTTTTTGATAGATTTTCTCTTCAGTTTTGTGGCACAATTTCTACATTCTTTAAAAGTTGCCCAGTTTTTTTTTTGTTCTTATCCTTTTGATATTTGTTGTATGACATTCTTTTATGGCCTTTCTGAGTGTGCTGTTCTTGTAAGGCACAGCAGAATTTTTTGCGGGTACCTATGTTTGATTGGCGCATGTTTATTTGCTACCGAAAATACATTTTGTATGAGGTCTTCGTATTGAGTATTAACATCTATGTCGTTTTGAAATCCATCGGTCTTACTGGTCATTGTAAATTCTAAATCTTCTTGGTATTTTTCTGAGTCGAATATTTAAAACTTATATTACATCAATAAGGGATGAGTTGTGTATATTTTTGAAACATTTTCTTTGAGTTTTCACATTATTTATAACGTAAATGTCACAAAGGTCTTCAAGTTCTTTTGACTTATCAACACTATGACAATAATATTGTCGTTTGGTTCCATTGTTGTCTCCATCATTCTAGTAAATTGTTTTGTGAAGTAAGCCGGTGTCACTGCTGGCGGTCCGTATACAAGGGAGAATTAGCCATTTTGAGTCGTCAAGCCTGATTTCGTAAGCAATTGTTTCAAGCTGTTCACTTTCCAGTTCTATACGTTGACAAGCCACGAGGTCAGATCTCACCCACGTGGCTATTCCTCCTCCGTGGGCACCACGGTCCCGTTTCTGTAGTTTATAACCCTCTACTTCGAAAAGAGCGTCATGGAAAGATGCATCGATTTTTGTTTCCGAAAAAGTGAGAACGTCAGTCAAATTATCCACTAAAACAGTTTTAATTTCTTCAAACTTATTTCTTAAGCTGTTAATGTTTAAATGACACAGTCTAAAGTTAGTTGGTCTTGAATTTCTGGCCACTCTCAGTTCATCAAGAATACACATAACCTTTGGGATGTGCTCGGGGAATACGTTGTTTTTGTTGGTTTGTGTTGCCCAGTTGTTGTTTTGATTTTTGTCGTTGCTATGGTTGTTATCAAAACAAGAAACCGTTGGTAAAAGAGCGTTTGAATGGGGAGCGTGAATGGTTTGTAGCACGTGGGGGGGGGGGGGGGGGCTCACGACTGCAACGTTGGGGCTCCGACCATATATTGATTGACACATAAATTTAGAAAAAACGAAAATACGTATCACACATGATGGATACACAGAAACAGACAATACGTATCACACATGATTGACACATAAAAACAGGCAATACATATCACACATGACGGACCCCATTGAAACAGACAATACGTATCACACATGATGGACACATAGAAACAGACAATACGTATCACACATGACGGACCCATAGAAACAGACAATACGCATCACACATGATGGACACAAAGAAACAGACAATACGCATCACACATGATGGACACATTTGAAACAGACAATACGTATCACACATGACGGACCCATAGAAACAGACAATACGTATCACACATGACGGACCCATAGAAACAGACAATACGTATCACTCATGATGGACACATAGAAACAGACAATGCCTTTCACGTATCACACGTGATGGACACATAGAAACAGGCAATACGTATCACACATGACGGACCCATAGAAACAGACAATACGTATCACACATGACGGACCCATAGAAACAGACAATACGTATCACACATGATGGACACATAGAAACAGACAATACGTATCACACACATGATGGACACATAGAAACAGACAATACGTATCACACATGATGGACACATTTATTCTTCTTTGAAACAGACAATACGTATCACACATGATGGACACATAGAAACAGACAATGCGTATCACACATGATGGACACCCTTATAGAAACAGGCAATACGTATCACACATGATGGACAAATGTCTAGAAACAGACAATACGTATCACACATGATTGACACATAGAAACAGACAATACGTATCACATATGATGGAATCAGTTTGATTTTAGAAACAGGCAATACGTATCACACATGATGGACACATAGAAACAGACAATACGTATCACACGTGATGGACACATAGAAACAGGCAATACGTATCACACATGACGGACCCATAGAAACAGACAATACGTATCACACATGATGGACACATAGAAACAGGCAATACGTATCACATGTGATGGACACATAGAAACAGGTAATACATATCACACATGATTGACACATGGAAACAGGCAATACGTATCACACATGATGGATACATAGAAACAGGCAATACGTATCACACGTGATGGACACATAGAAACAGGTAATACATATCACACATGATTGACACATGGATACAGGCAATACGTATCACACATGATGGATACATAGAAACAGACAATACGTATCACACATGATGGATACATAGAAACAGACAATACGTATCACACATGATTGACACATAGAAACAGGCAATACGCATCACAGATGATTGACACATGGAAACAGGCAATACGTATCACACGTGATGGATACATAGAAACAGACAATACGTATCACACGTGATGGATACATAGAAACAGGCAATACGCATCACACATGATGGATACATAGAAACAGGCAATACGCATCACACATGATTGACACATAGAAACAGGCAATACGTATCACACGTAATTGACACATAGAAACAGGCAATACGTATCACACGTGATGGACACATAGAAACAGACAATACGTATCACACGTATTCGATACATAGAAACAGGCAATACGCATCACACATGATGGACGCATAGAAACAGGCAATACGTATCACACGTGATTGACACATAGAAACAGGCAATACGTATCACACATGATGAATACATAGAAACAGACAATACGTATCACACATGAGGAATACATAGAAACAGGCAACACGTATCAAACATGATGGACACATGGAACAGGCAATACGTATCATAGAACGTGATTGACACATGGAAACAGGCAATACGTATCACATGTGATTGACACATAGAAACAGGCAATACGTATCACACGTGATTGACACATAGAAACAGGCAATACGTATCAAACATGATGGACACATGGAAATAGGCAATACGTATCACACATGATTGAAACATAGAAACAGGCAATACGTATCACACATGATGGACACATAGAAACAGACAATACGTATCACACATGATGGACACATAGAAACAGACAATACGTATCCCACATGATTGACACATAGAAACAGACAATACGTATCACACATGATTGACACATAGAAACAGACAATGCGTATCACACATGATGGACACATAGAAACAGACAATACGTATCACACATGATGGACACATAGAAACAGGCAATACGTATCACACGTGATGGACACATAGAAACAGGTAATACATATCACACATGATTGACACATAGAAACAGGCAATACGTATCACACATGATGGATACATAGAAACAGACAATACGTATCACACGTGATGGACACATAGAAACAGGTAATACATATCACACATGATTGACACATGGAAACAGGCAATACATATCACACATGATGGATACATAGAAACAGACAATACGTATCACACATGATGGACACATAGAAACAGACAATACGTATCACACATGATTGACACATAGAAACAGGCAATACGCATCACAAATGACGGACCCATAGAAACAGACAATACGTATCACACATGATGGACACATAGAAACAGACAATACGTATCACACATGATGGATACATAGAAACAGGCAATACGTATCACACATGATGGATACATAGAAACATGCAATATGCATCACACATGATGGACGCATAGAAACAGGCAATACGTATCACACGTGATTGACACATAGAAACAGGCAATACGTATCACACATGATGAATACATAGAAACAGGCAATACGTATCAAACATGATGGACACATGGAACAGGCAATACGTATCACATGTGATTGACACATGGAATCAGGCAATACGTATCACACGTGATTGACACATAGAAAACAGGCAATACGTATCAAACATGATGGACACATGGAAATAGGCAATACGTATCACACGTGATTGAAACATAGAAACAGGCAATACGTATCACACGTGATGGACACATAGAAATACGCAATACGTATCACACATGATTGACACATAGAAACAGGCAATACGTATCACACATGATTGACACATAGAAACAGGCAATACGTATCACACATGATGGATACATAGAAATAGACAATACGTATCACACATGATGGATATATAGAAACAGGCAATACGCATCACACATGATGGATACATAGAAACAGGCACTACGTATCACACATGATTGACACATGGAAACAGGCAATACGTATCACACGTGATGGACACATAGAAACAGGCAATACGTATCACACGTGATGGACACATAGAAACAGGCAATACGTATCACACATGATTGACACATAGAAACAGGCAATAGGTATCACACATGATTGACACATAGAAACAGGCAATACGTATCAAACATGATGGACACATGGAAATAGGCAATACGTATCCCACATGATTGAAACATAGAAACAGGCAATACGCTTCACACATGATTGACACATAGAAACAGGCAATACGTATCACACATGATGGACACATAGAAACAGGCAATACGTATCATACGTGATGGACACATAGAAACAGACAATACGTATCACACATGATTGACACATAGAAACAGGCAATACGTATCAAACATGATGGACACATGGAAATAAGCAATACGTATCACACATGATTGAAACATAGAAACAGGCAATACGCTTCACACATGATTGACACATAGAAACAGGCAATACGTATCACACGTGATTGACACATAGAAGCAGGCAATACGCTTCACACATGATTGACACATGGAAACAGGCAATACGTATCCCACATGATTGGCACATAGAAGCAGGCAATACGTATCACACGTGATGGATACATAAAACAGGCAATACGTATCAGACACGATGGATACATGGATGCGTATCCTTACTTTCTGTGTGCATTCTTTTAAAATTCGGCCACAAACTGTTTGTCTATTGTTGATTTAAAAACACTCTTGGGAGAGTTCGATGGAGATAGATGGGACATACTTTGCGAAAGTCTGTTGCAAATATAACAAGACAATCATTACAATGGAATCCGCAGGGAAGACGACACTAGGGTAGGCCACCTGACGCCTGGAGAAGGAATATAGAAAGGGACCGGGAAAGACTGGATGCCAGCTAAAGTGAGCTAAGAAAAATCTCACAGGAGAGAAAGATGGAAATATCTTGTCTGTGGCCTATATAATTCCCTGGTAGGGGTGAAAGGCTTTGGTGATGATGAGGATGATGATGATGATGATGATGATGATGATGATGATGATGATGATGAGGATGGTGATGATAAGGATGATAATGATGATGTTGATGATGAGGATGATGGATTTAAAAGCAGTCTTTTCAATTCTAATTTTTTTAAATTTTTAACGTTATCCCTGAATTCATCTCTTTTGGCAGTTTATTCCACAGCTAACTTTTTTTTTTCTTTATAAGTTCCCATTTTACTTTCCAGCGTATGGGTTAAGATACTCGAAACGATCTTTCTCTAGGCTACCCTGTCCTGACATTTTCTTTTTCCTTTTGTGAAGGTTGAATTTCTTTGCTTTTGAATTAAGTAACCCTTTTATTAGCTCCTCCCCACCTTCTCCGATGTTTGCCTTTTGATCTTTTACTTCGGATACTGATTTAGCTGTTCTCTTATCGTTCATTTTATTGATGTTCCCAAACCATGTTGGTTGATTTATTTCTACTTTTAGTTTTTATGTCATGTTTTTTGGTTTGATCTCGTATTGTTGCGTTATTTTTATACCTTTTTTGTATAGTTTCCTCTTCACATCTTCTTAGATATTTCATTTCAGCTGTTCGTTGTTCTCTACTGTATTTCCTACTGTCTAAAGTTCATGTTTCATTGCCATAGAAGAGTATAGGACAACAAACTGTGTTGTATACTGCCATTTTGCTTCTTTTTCTTTTTACAATTCTTCTTTATCTATATATGCCTGTCTTACATTGTTTGTCAATGTCTTCCACCAGCAATAAATACTGGTGCTGACAAAACATTATCATGCTGTGCAGAACACCATCATGATGGTCGTTATAATCTACGCGTATTAAACAATTAATTAAGAAACCCAGCAATCTTACACTCTGAGCAATGGAACACAAATAAGATTTGTTGCAAGAGCAACAGCACAATATGGAATGGAAGTGAGCACAGAACAATCCAAATAATAACCCATTCACATAAAGTCTCGTTCTGGTCTTATTTGTCTGTTTAATTTTATTCTTTAGTTAATTAAGTTCACGATGACATAGGGTGTGTTAATAAAAGTGTTGACTACATTGGATTATATCGTACCTTGGTCGAGAATTTCTCTACGGCCGATGATAGCCCAATGTAGGTCAAATAACCTTTTTCATCTGTTAGAATGATGGAGTAGCGACTTTTTTTGGGGGGGGTGGGGGGTGATTTTGACGTGTACGATTTTCTTTTATTTTTCTTTTTCTTTTTCTTATTTCTTGTTATTTTTGGGGTTTTTTGTTGCGTTTTTTTAAATTTTTTGTTTTGTTTCGTGTGTATCTGTGTGTATCTGTGTGTATGTGTGTGTGTGTGTGTGTTTGTGGGGGTGGTGTTGTGTTTGCTCTGCCAAGCTGAATGCCAAGAAAGTGAAAGCTGAACGTATTAGATTGGAACATGAATGTGATGTGCATAAATCATAAGACATAAGTCATAAATCCAGTTTGCGTTTGGTCAGCCCCGAAATTATTTTATTTTTATCTTCCGCTTTTACGAAAGTAAATTAATATTTTGTCTACACTTTGTCACATTTACCCATTCGTTTTTTTTCTAATCGCTCATGCAATTCCGTAAATTCGTTTTTTTCTAATCGCTCATGCATTTCCGTAGATTTGTATTAACATGAGTGCATAATTATAATATATACAAACGAAGGGCTGTATAATGTCGAATTTACCCCACCCACAATTGTGGTGATCTCAGAGTGGCTGTATATTGCATCAATATACATTTTTTTATAAACTTTGCCGAATCAACCTCTTTCCGTTTTGAACTAAGATAACCTATAGAATTATGATTCTAATATTTCATTATTCCCCATAATGACTTAATTGATCGTTGTGACAACAGAGACAATGTTTGGTGTGGTATTTGCCGGCCAGAATTTAAGAGAAAATAGGAAAAAGGTATGAAATTGTTACAGATTTATAAATGTTATATTTATATTGAAATCATTCTCAAAACCATTTAGATCTAGGTCTGACTTCCACACTCAAAGGTCAATCCTACTTTCATGTGAAGAAAAATCCTTTGTGTAAGCAAAAATATCCCTTTGACATTGATGTAGCATGACATTACCAATATCGTTGTTTGATAAACTTATGGCAAAAGCACAAAAAAAACAACAAAACAAAAACAAAAACAAAACGTTTCAATCACGAACATTGTAAAGAATATCATTCTTTATCTATACATTGTAATTGTGACCCAGTAGTATATGATACATCATGGGGTTTTTTTATTACTCATTTAATTAAAATTAGCTGTGTGCATGACACTACAGTTTGTAACACAGACAATACTTCACGGTTTATTACCTATGTGAATCATTCATGCATTACGCAATTCCTATACTTGTACTTTGAAGCTTCCCTTAACAGCACTATTACCTCCCCCTACTCAATTTTGCTTATTTCTAAAACTGTCTCTCTTATTTCTAAAACTGTCTCTCTCTCTCTCTCTCTCTCTCTCTCTCTCTCTCTCTCTCTCTCTCTCTCTCTCTCTCTCTCTCTCTCTCTCTCTCTCTCTCTCTCTCTCTCTCTCTCTCTCTCTCTCTCTCTCTCTCTCTATTTCCCCATTCTCTTTTTACTACCACTTCATTCTTTTCTATTGTGTCCTTTTCTCTTTCATTTAAAACATTTCTGTTTACAAACCATTCTATTCTTTCTGTCATTTAATCTCGTTTCAGTTATTTGGTTCGAAAAACTTCGAGAACATTTTTTTCAACCGTTGGCCCTGGGCTCGAACTCACTAACTTTTGATTGAGAGGCCGACACCTTGCCTCTGTACTACCGAGTCCCTTTCGCGTTAGACAATCAGAAAGTTGATGAAGTGCTATACAATTTTTAAAAACTATGCGACAACATCGCTCTAAGGGGCTAGATATATAGTTTAGAAGTACCCTGTGAATTTTAAAGAATTCTCTAAATATATCATCTTACAAAATCCAACTTGAACAAAAACAAACGACGAAACAAGGATATGACCGGTTATCTTTTTCTCGACAAAGTGATGCAAGAAATTGCAGAGGACTCCACATTTCCCAATAAAATTCATCTCTCGGATGAGTCACATTTGTAATTATCTGGTCACGTCTCAATGAACAGAATATGATTTTAGTCAACGCAACAATCTTTTAAGAGAGAAAACATACTTTTGTCAATGAAGAAAGTTACTGTGCCCTTGGCGAAGAAGATATTGTAGGTCCATTCTTGAACCCAGTACCTCTTGGTTGAGAGGCCGGCACCTTGCCTCTGGACTAGCCAGTTCCCCCATTATCGTGGAGATTGATTTATGTCTCTGTCTTCTTCTCCGTATTTCTCATTCTCTCTATCTTTGTCTTCTTCTCCGTCTTTCTCATTCGCTCTGTCTCTGTCTTCTTCTCCGTCTTTCTCATTCTCTCTGTTTCTGTCTTCTTCTCCGTCTTTCTCATTCTTTCTGTCTCTGTCTTCTTCTCCGTCTTTCTTATTCTCTCTGTCTCTGTCTTCTCCGTCTTTCTCATTCTCTCTGTCTCTGTCTTCTTCTCGGTCTTTCTCATTCTCTCTGTTTCTGTCTTCTTCTCCGTCCTTCTCATTCGCTCTATCTCTGTCTTCTTTTCCGTCTTTCTCATTCTCTCTGTTTCTGTTTTCTTCTCCGTCTTTCTCATTCTCTCTGTCTCTGTCTTTTTCTCCGTCTTTCTCATTCTCTCTGTTTCTGTCTTCTTCTCCGTCTTTCTCATTCTCTCTGTCTTCTTCTCCGTCTTTCTCATTCTGTCTGTCTCTGTCTTCTTCTCTGTCTTTCTCATTCTCTATGTCTCTGTCTTCTTCTCCGTCTTTCTCCTTCTCTCTGTCTTCTTCTCCGTCTTTCTCATTATCTCTGTCTCTGTCTCTGTCTGTATCTCTGTCTCTCGGGTGACAGGACCAAGGCATTTCAAGACACTCCAAATGGCGAAATTTCTGCTATCTGCATAAATCATTCCTCAGAAACGCTAGGAAGAACAAGCATTATACTTCCTATCATGTTGAGACTAAGACGCAACAGATACAATTATTCATTCAGCGTTAAGACTTACATCTGTGTTTTGGTTGGAAGAGAAAACGTGGTCATCATGGTCTACACACTCCCTCCTCCCTAAAATAAACACACACAAAAACAACCCCACACTCCCCTAACTAACCCCCCTCCCTAAGAAAAACCCAACCCACACAGCAACCCCAACCCAAACAAGCCATGGACTAAAAGATGATTATGCATGAAACGTCCTGGGGTCCCGGGCAGTGTACAGGTAAGGACATGTACGGGGATTAGGCGGTCCTGCTCTCCACGAGTCTCCTGCTGCCTTGCAAGCGGGTTTTGGTTGACCAAAGGCTAGGGGAGTTAACCCTGACAGAAAATAACAAGGCCTGGTAGGGGGGGGGCCTTTAGGGCCTATGAGTTAACTCAAAGTGACAGCCCCACCATCTACCTAGGGTACAGTGGGTTAATCCCCTACTTATTCAAAACCAAACTGATTCAAAGAAGTACATATAATGATATACCCGGCTCTAACTTTCGAAGACAACTCTGGAAAAGAACACGGACTATGATATTTGGAACATGGAATGTTAGGGCAATAAATGCAAAAGAGTTAGAATTAGCTGAAGAAATGGAAAAATTCAAAGTAGATATTTTGGCCATTACAGAAACGAAGAAAAAAGGACAAGGAATAAAAGATGTAGGACCAAATCATACTTTAATCTTCTCAGGAGTATATGTCAAAGATAGAGGCTTAGAGCAGGACTAGGCCTCCTAATGCATAAAAGGCAAGAAAAGTTACTCGAAAGTTGGAAATTTATAAGCCCACGGCTATTAGAGGTAAATATTAAACCAAAAGGAAGAGAAATTAAAATATTAATATCTTATGGACCAAACGAAGATGCCACCAAGAAGAAAAAGATATCTTCGAAAATGATTTACAAATAGCTGCAGAGAATCTCAAACCAAAACAGGAATCTAATGGTTTTAGGAGATTTAAACGCTAGAGTAGGCAACAATGTAGAAACATCAGGAGGAATAATAGGTAAAGAAGGAGAGACAACAACTTCTCCAAATGGAGATAGACTAATAGATGTTTGCCTAAAGAATAACATGAAAATAGCTCACGTATTTTCCTCATAAAGATATCCACAAATATACAAGAGTAAATGAAGACAGATGTTGAAAAGTTAATCATAGACTACATAATAGTTATCAGCTCCCTTTTTTACAGTACAATGGATGCTAGAGTAAACAGAGGAGCTAAAATAGTTTATTGATCATCACTTAGTGATAGCCAAAATGAGATTATTAACTGAAGAAAACAAACAGAAAAGGAAAGAGAAGAAAGCTACTAAACTCAAAATAGAAAAACAATAAACCATTAGTAAAACAGATATACAATCCAGGATAAAAAGATTTATCAGTAAAAGGCAGATGGATCTGAAGGAAAGCACAATAGAAGAAAAGTGGCAAATGTATATAAAGAAACACTCCTCAGTTGTACTGAAGAGGTCTGTGGTAGGAAACAAATTAAAGGAGATAGGCAAAGAACAGCATGGTGGAATGAGAATGTCAAGACTAAGATCAAAGAAAAGAAGGATGCCTGGAAGAAATGCTTTGCAAACAAAAGACCAGAGGATAGGATAGATTACGTGAGTAAAAGAACTATCGCCAAAGAGGAAGTTAAGAAAGCAAAACAGGAACAGTGGGAAGAGTTTGGACAAAGACTTCAAGAAAGCTATCAAGGAAATCAAAAGCTGTTCTGAGGAGCAATGAAGAGCATGAGAAAGACCAAATATGCCCAATATGACAAATTAAGAATGCCAAAGGAGAAATAATGAAAGGAGACAGCAAAATCATGGAAACGTGGAGAAGATATTTTCAACAATTACATAATCCCTCCAGAACATATGAAACAAGGAGTACAGATCAATTAGTAAGAGTAACAAGTAATCGAGAGAGACAGCTGAAGATGTAGATATCTCAATGGAAGAACTCCAAACAGCTATAAGAAAAGTGAAATTAGGAAAAGCCCCAGGAGCAGATCAAGTTTATCCAGAAATGATTAAAAACCAAGGGAGAGAGGCAGACAAAACTATTACATGCAAAATGTCAACAAGCATGGAAGTCAAACAGGTGCCAGACGACTGGAAAAAGGGAACGGTAGTACCAATACATAAGAAATGATCAACTATGGAATGCTCAAACTATAGAGGGATATCACTACTTGGCGTACCAGGAAAAGTGTATGCCAGGATTCTGGAAATGAGACTAAGAAAAAGAGTAGAGAATCAGATTGAAGAACACCAGAGTGGATTTAGACCAGGAAGAAGTGTACAAGATCACATATTTATAATTAGACAAATAATAGAAAAATTCCTTGAGAGAAACATTGACTTGCACCTGTGTTTTATTGACTTAGAAAAGGCATTTGACACTGTGAGGAGGGACGAACTATGGCATTCCTTAAAAGAACACAATGTAGAGCAAAATTTAATAGAAACCATTAAAAGTTTTTACAATAAACCAACATATGCAGTGAGAGTAGCTGGAAATATATCTGAAGAATTTGATGTAGATATAGGAAGTAAGACAGGGTTGTATCCTAAGTCCTCTTTTGTTTATCACATTTATGGATTCAGTCACAAAGGCATCCTCAAACATCAAGAAAATGAATGTAGGTATGTGGAAGCTCAAACCAGTAAATGTATCAATGCTTTCATTTGCTGATGATTTAGTTCTGTTTGGAAAATCAGAAAGGGACCTCCAGTCAAATATCAACATAATGAATAATGAATTAAATAAAAGAGGAATGAGAGTAAATACAAAGAAAACCAAAACAATGTTTAGTAACTAAGGAAGCTAAAACACAAAATCTTAAATTGGGCAGGAGATATTTAGAACAAGTTCAAAGCTACAATTACTTAGGAGTAATGATTAACTCAGAGGGAAAACTAAGAGAAGAAATCAGCCAGAGAATCCAAAAGGCAAGTGCAATATATAACCATCTAGAAAAGGCATTTGTAGGTAAACAATAATTGTCAACAAAAACCAAAATGGCAGTATACAACACAGTTTATTGTCCTACTCTCCTCTATGGCAGTGAAACCTGGACCTTAGACAGTAGGGAATACAGTAGAGTGTAGGCAGCTGAAATGAAATATCTAAGAAGAGTAGTAGGAAAACTAAAAGAGACAAAATCAGAAACACAACAATAAGAAATCAAACCAAAGCAGATAGCATAAAAACTAAGATAGAAATAAATCAACTGAGATGGTTTGGGCATGTAAACAGAATGAATGACAATATAATAGCTAAATCAGTATACAGTGCTAAAACTCAATGTAAAAGACCAAAAGGCAGACCATCGGAAAAAGTGGGAAGAAGATATAAAAGAGGCATTAACGCAAAGAAATTTAACTTTCACGGAAAGAAACAGAAAATGTCAGGACAGGGCAGCCTGGAGAAAGATCATTTCGAGCATCTAAACCGATACACCAGAAGGTAGAATGGGAGCTGATAAAGAAAAGAAAGAAAGAAAGAAAGAAAGAAGAAAGACAGAAAGTCCTAGGGTCAGTTGACTCATATCTGCTAGGGGATTCATGGCTGAAATACTTCTTTGTTTTCGATTAGAATCATGAAGGTGATACACGATAACAGTACATAACGATGATACAAGATAGCAGTAAAGAACCAATTGAAGTATATCAAATGCCCCATGACAGTTACCGGAAAAGATTAAAGAAATAAATGTAGTCTAGTTCACAGCATAAGTATCTAACATTAAACATTCATTTCTTGTTCGGTCAGATTTATTTATTGCCTCATAGGCACACACGTTTATCTAGATCTAGTATCAATGATTGATAAATGAATGAAAATCATGAGGTTTTGATAAACTATTAAAATGGTTTGCTGCTGTGTGTGTGTGTGTGTGTGTGTGTATGTGTTGTGTGATGAGGGTGTGTTACTTATGTATGTGTGAGTGTTAATAATAATGTGTGTGTATGAGAATGTGTGTGTGAGTGTGATGTGTGTGATGTGTGTGTGAGTGAGTGTGTGATAGCCATGGATGTGTGTGTGAGTGAGTGTGGTGTGTGAGTGTGTGTGAGTGAGTGTAGTGTGTGTGTGTGTGTGAGTGTGTGTGTGTGTGAGTGTTGTGAGTGTGTGTGTGTGAGTGTGTGTGAGTGAGGTGTGTGTTGTGCTGTTTAATTGGATAACGTGTGTGTATAATGAGTGTGTATGAGTGTGTGTGTGTGAGTGTGTGTGAAGTGGTGTGTGAGTGTGTGAGTGTGTGTGTGTGTGTGTGAGTGTGTGAGTGTGTGAGTGTGTTAAGTGTGTGATGTGTGTGTGACTCTGTGTGTGTGTGTGAGTGTGTGTGAGTGTGTGTGTGTGTGAGTGTGTGTGTGAGTGTGTGTGTGTGTGAGTGTGTGTGTGTGAGTGTCATGTGTGTGTGTTGTGTGAGTGTGTGTGTGTGTGTCATGTGTATACCAATAGTGTGTGAGTGGGGGTGGCGGGGTGGGGTGTTGGTGCTCGAGACGTTTGGCTGTCAGACAGGGAATCACTAAGATTATTTTCACTAATAACTCGGTAATGATCTATATTCGAAGTTTTGTTCCTCATGGGGGCAGGACAGGTGGGGGATATGGGGTGGTTCACGCATTTTTCCACATGTATAATTGTTAAAACAGAAGTAAATAACAAGGGGGCGTTTGAGAGCTGGAAAAGATGTTGCAATGGTATTCATCCTCGGCTCCTTGCTAAATCACTTTCATTTTAGGTAGATTTATCCTGTCTTCACTATCAGCATGGGGTTGATATTGTTGTTACTACAAATTAAAAAAGTAAATAACAGAACAATTATAAGAAATTTAAAAAGTCAACAGAACAAAGAAAGACAAAAAGCAATGGATGAGAGAGATAGATAGAGAGAGTAGAGAGAGAGAGAGAGAGAGAGATTCAGAGAGACAACCAGAGAGAGAGAGAGAAACAGAGAGAGAGAGAGAGAGAGAGAGAGAGAGACTAGAGAGAGAGAGAGAGAGAGAGAGAGAGAGAGAGAGTGAGAGAGAGAGAGAGAGAGAGAGAGAGAGAGAGAGAGAGAGAGAGAGACCGAGAGAGAGAGAAGAGTCCCTCACCTAGAGAGAGAGAGAGACCAGAGTGTCATCCCACCATAGAGAGAGAGATCGACTAGAGAGTCCATCACCGGAGAGAGAGAGAGAGAGAGAGAGAGAGGAGAGAGTCAGCAGAGACAGAGACAGAGAAAGAGACAGAGACAGAGACAAAGACAGAGACAAAGAGACAGACATACTGACAGACAGACAGACAGATAGACAGACAGACAGAGAAAGATAAGAGATCCCTAGAGAGAGATTTGAGAGTGAGATGAGACTAGAGAGAAGAGAGAGAGAGAGAGAGAGAGAGAGAGAGAGAGAGAGATCTGAGTGTCATTATAAGAGAGTTGATTTATGACTATGCAGTGTATCAACCATGTTTAGATGAGTGCTACAGATACAAGAGAGAGGCAGAATAGAGACAGAGACCTTTTGAGACAGAACGATTAGAGAGATGAGACAGAGAGAGAGAGAAAACAAAATGCCTTCCTGGAAGTCATCTTTAAGAAAAGCATCGACAGCGAGACAGAGAGAATGAAAGATTTGAGCACACATAGAGAGAAGAGAGAAAGAATTCTTGTACGTTATCAAAGTTGACCGATGTGGAGATTTTCTTCACCATAAGAGTTTCTTCTTCTTCAAAGTTGATGTCTTCTTGTGTTTCTAGATCATTAGACAGAGACAGAGACATGAGTTTCTTCTTTACAAAGACAGATTGAAATCTTTGAAGAGACAGAGACAGTTGTTCAGAGAGTTTCTTCTTTACAGAGATAATTACAGACTAAAAGTCAGAATTGAATATAGCCAAACAATAGATTCTTCTGAATTGGGAGTTGTTCTGATAAGATTCTTCATGGTTGATAAAATAGAGATCTTCTTCTCTCCTGTTCTTCTTCTTCTGACATGAAAGAGAGAACATGAGGAGAGAGAGTCAGGGACGAAGAGAGAGAGAGAAAATTTCTATCTGAGAAGAGAGAGAGAGAGAGAGAGATCAAGACTAGAAAGAGAGAGAGTCTTGTGGTTCAAGGGTTCTTCAAGAGAGATGGGTTCTTCTTCATGAGTCAGATTCATGAGTGTGGTGAGCATCAGCTTCTTCTTCTTCGACCAAGAGTCAGAGAGAGGAGAGTTGAGAGCAGATAGAGTCTTCCATCCATCTTCAACTCGTCCTGTCTCCATTTCTTTTCTTCTTCTTCTTCAGTCAAACTTCGTCTTTCTTCTTCTTCTTCTTCTTCTTCTTCTTCTTCTTTTCTAGAGGGTTCTTCTTCTTCTTCTTTTCTTCTTCTATTGTGTCTTCTTTGGGACTTCTTCTTCTTATCATTCTTCTTCTTCTTCTTGAGATCAGTAAGTTATGACTGTGAGTGTGTTTTCTTGTTCTTCTTCTTCTTCTTCTTCTTCTTCTTCCGTTGGCAATCACATTCTTCTTTTCATTGAGAGGCCGCCACTTCCACTTCTTCTTCTTCTTCCCATCTGAGGTTTCCTTCTTCTTGAATGAGATTGACAGGAAAATTTTCTTCAGACATCTTCTTCTTCTTCTTCTTCTTGAAGCTCTTCTCTTCTTCTTCTTCTTCTTCTTCCAACTCTTCTTCTTCTTTTCTTCTTCTTCTTGTCTTCCATTCTTCTTCTTCATCATTCTTCTTCTTCTTCTTCTTCTTCTTCTTCATTTTCTTCTTCTTCTTCTTCTTCTTCTTTCATCTTCTTCTGACTTCTTCTTCTTCTTCTTCTTCTTCTTCTTCTTCTTCTTCTTCTTCTTCTTCTTCTTCTTCTTTTCTTCTTCTTCTTTTTCTTCTTCTTCTTCTTCTTCTTCTTCTTCTTCTTCTTCTTCTTCTTCTTCTTCTTCTTCTTCTTCTTCTTCTTCTTCTTCTTCTTCTTCTTCTTCTTCTTCTTCTTCTTCTTCTTCTTCTTCTTCTTCTTCTTCTTCTTCTTCTTCTTCTTCTTCTTCTTCTTCTTCTTCTTCTTCTTCTTCTTCTTCTTCTTCTTCTTCTTCTTCTTCTTCTTCTTCTTCTTCTTCTTCTTCTTCTTCTTCTTCTTCTTCTTCTTCTTCTTCTTCTTCTTCTTCTTCTTCTTCTTCTTCTTCTTCTTCTTCTTCTTCTTCTTCTTCTTCTTCTTCTTCTTCTTCTTCTTCTTCTTCTTCTTCTTCTTCTTCTTCTTCTTCTTCTTCTTCTTCTTCTTCTTCTTCTTCTTCTTCTTCTTCTTCTTCTTCTTCTTCTTCTTCTTCTTCTTCTTCTTCTTCTTCTTCTTCTTCTTCTTCTTCTTCTTCTTCTTCTTCTTCTTCTTCTTCTTCTTCTTCTTCTTCTTCTTCTTCTTCTTCTTCTTCTTCTTCTTCTTCTTCTTCTTCTTCTTCTTCTTCTTCTTCTTCTTCTTCTTCTTCTTCTTCTTCTTCTTCTTCTTCTTCTTCTTCTTCTTCTTCTTCTTCTTCTTCTTCTTCTTCTTCTTCTTCTTCTTCTTCTTCTTCTTCTTCTTCTTCTTCTTCTTCTTCTTCTTCTTCTTCTTCTTCTTCTTCTTCTTCTTCTTCTTCTTCTTCTTCTTGTTCTTCTTCTTCTTCTTCTTCTTCTTCTTCTTCTTCTTCTTCTTCTTCTTCTTCTTCTTCTTCTTCTTCTTCTTCTTCTTCTTCTTCTTCTTCTTCTTCTTCTTCTTCTTCTTCTTCTTCTTCTTCTTCTTCTTCTTCTTCTTCTTCTTCTTCTTCTTCTTCTTCTTCTTCTTCTTCTTCTTCTTCTTCTTCTTCTTCTTCTTCTTCTTCTTCTTCTTCTTCTTCTTCTTCTTCTTCTTCTTCTTCTTCTTCTTCTTCTTCTTCTTCTTCTTCTTCTTCTTCTTCTTCTTCTTCTTCTTCTTCTTCTTCTTCTTCTTCTTCTTCTTCTTCTTCTTCTTCTTCTTCTTCTTCTTCTTCTTCTTCTTCTTCTTCTTCTTCTTCTTCTTCTTCTTCTTCTTCTTCTTCTTCTTCTTCTTCTTCTTCTTCTTCTTCTTCTTCTTCTTCTTCTTCTTCTTCTTCTTCTTCTTCTTCTTCTTCTTCTTCTTCTTCTTCTTCTTCTTCTTCTTCTTCTTCTTCTTCTTCTTCTTCTTCTTCTTCTTCTTCTTCTTCTTCTTCTTCTTCTTCTTCTTCTTCTTCTTCTTCTTCTTCTTCTTCTTCTTCTTCTTCTTCTTCTTCTTCTTCTTCTTCTTCTTCTTCTTCTTCTTCTTCTTCTTCTTCTTCTTCTTCTTCTTCTTCTTCTTCTTCTTCTTCTTCTTCTTCTTCTTCTTCTTCTTCTTCTTCTTCTTCTTCTTCTTCTTCTTCTCTTCTTCTTCTTCTTCTTCTTCTTCTTCTTCTTCTTCTTCTTTCTTCTTCTTCTTCTTCTTCTTCTTCTTCTTCTTCTTCTTCTTCTTCTTCTTCTTCTTCTTCTTCTTCTTCTTCTTCTTCTTCTTCTTCTTCTTCTTCTTCTTCTTCTTCTTCTTCTTCTTCTTCTTCTTCTTCTTCTTCTTCTTCTTCTTCTTCTTCTTCTTCTTCTTCTTCTTCTTCTTCTTCTTCTTCTTCTTCTTCTTCTTCTTCTTCTTCTTCTTCTTCTTCTTCTTCTTCTTCTTCTTCTTCTTCTTCTTCTTCTTCTTCTTCTTCTTCTTCTTCTTCTTCTTCTTCTTCTTCTTCTTCTTCTTCTTCTTCTTCTTCTTCTTCTTCTTCTTCTTCTTCTTCTTCTTCTTCTTCTTCTTCTTCTTCTTCTTCTTCTTCTTCTTCTTCTTCTTCTTCTTCTTCTTCTTCTTCTTCTTCTTCTTCTTCTTCTTCTTCTTCTTCTTCTTCTTCTTCTTCTTCTTCTTCTTCTTCTTCTTCTTCTTCTTCTTCTTCTTCTTCTTCTTCTTCTTCTTCTTCTTCTTCTTCTTCTTCTTCTTCTTCTTCTTCTTCTTCTTCTTCTTCTTCTTCTTCTTCTTCTTCTTCTTCTTCTTCTTCTTCTTCTTCTTCTTCTTCTTCTTCTTCTTCTTCTTCTTCTTCTTCTTCTTCTTCTTCTTCTTCTTCTTCTTCTTCTTCTTCTTCTTCTTCTTCTTCTTCTTCTTCTTCTTCTTCTTCTTCTTCTTCTTCTTCTTCTTCTTCTTCTTCTTCTTCTTCTTCTTCTTCTTCTTCTTCTTCTTCTTCTTCTTCTTCTTCTTCTTCTTCTTCTTCTTCTTCTTCTTCTTCTTCTTCTTCTTCTTCTTCTTCTTCTTCTTCTTCTTCTTCTTCTTCTTCTTCTTCTTCTTCTTCTTCTTCTTCTTCTTCTTCTTCTTCTTCTTCTTCTTCTTCTTCTTCTTCTTCTTCTTCTTCTTCTTCTTCTTCTTCTTCTTCTTCTTCTTCTTCTTCTTCTTCTTCTTCTTCTTCTTCTTCTTCTTCTTCTTCTTCTTCTTCTTCTTCTTCTTCTTCTTCTTCTTCTTCTTCTTCTTCTTCTTCTTCTTCTTCTTCTTCTTCTTCTTCTTCTTCTTCTTCTTCTTCTTCTTCTTCTTCTTCTTCTTCTTCTTCTTCTTCTTCTTCTTCTTCTTCTTCTTCTTCTTCTTCTTCTTCTTCTTCTTCTTCTTCTTCTTCTTCTTCTTCTTCTTCTTCTTCTTCTTCTTCTTCTTCTTCTTCTTCTTCTTCTTCTTCTTCTTCTTCTTCTTCTTCTTCTTCTTCTTCTTCTTCTTCTTCTTCTTCTTCTTCTTCTTCTTCTTCTTCTTCTTCTTCTTCTTCTTCTTCTTCTTCTTCTTCTTCTTCTTCTTCTTCTTCTTCTTCTTCTTCTTCTTCTTCTTCTTCTTCTTCTTCTTCTTCTTCTTCTTCTTCTTCTTCTTCTTCTTCTTCTTCTTCTTCTTCTTCTTCTTCTTCTTCTTCTTCTTCTTCTTCTTCTTCTTCTTCTTCTTCTTCTTCTTCTTCTTCTTCTTCTTCTTCTTCTTCTTCTTCTTCTTCTTCTTCTTCTTCTTCTTCTTCTTCTTCTTCTTCTTCTTCTTCTTCTTCTTCTTCTTCTTCTTCTTCTTCTTCTTCTTCTTCTTCTTCTTCTTCTTCTTCTTCTTCTTCTTCTTCTTCTTCTTCTTCTTCTTCTTCTTCTTCTTCTTCTTCTTCTTCTTCTTCTTCTTCTTCTTCTTCTTCTTCTTCTTCTTCTTCTTCTTCTTCTTCTTCTTCTTCTTCTTCTTCTTCTTCTTCTTCTTCTTCTTCTTCTTCTTCTTCTTCTTCTTCTTCTTCTTCTTCTTCTTCTTCTTCTTCTTCTTCTTCTTCTTCTTCTTCTTCTTCTTCTTCTTCTTCTTCTTCTTCTTCTTCTTCTTCTTCTTCTTCTTCTTCTTCTTCTTCTTCTTCTTCTTCTTCTTCTTCTTCTTCTTCTTCTTCTTCTTCTTCTTCTTCTTCTTCTTCTTCTTCTTCTTCTTCTTCTTCTTCTTCTTCTTCTTCTTCTTCTTCTTCTTCTTCTTCTTCTTCTTCTTCTTCTTCTTCTTCTTCTTCTTCTTCTTCTTCTTCTTCTTCTTCTTCTTCTTCTTCTTCTTCTTCTTCTTCTTCTTCTTCTTCTTCTTCTTCTTCTTCTTCTTCTTCTTCTTCTTCTTCTTCTTCTTCTTCTTCTTCTTCTTCTTCTTCTTCTTCTTCTTCTTCTTCTTCTTCTTCTTCTTCTTCTTCTTCTTCTTCTTCTTCTTCTTCTTCTTCTTCTTCTTCTTCTTCTTCTTCTTCTTCTTCTTCTTCTTCTTCTTCTTCTTCTTCTTCTTCTTCTTCTTCTTCTTCTTCTTCTTCTTCTTCTTCTTCTTCTTCTTCTTCTTCTTCTTCTTCTTCTTCTTCTTCTTCTTCTTCTTCTTCTTCTTCTTCTTCTTCTTCTTCTTCTTCTTCTTCTTCTTCTTCTTCTTCTTCTTCTTCTTCTTCTTCTTCTTCTTCTTCTTCTTCTTCTTCTTCTTCTTCTTCTTCTTCTTCTTCTTCTTCTTCTTCTTCTTCTTCTTCTTCTTCTTCTTCTTCTTCTTCTTCTTCTTCTTCTTCTTCTTCTTCTTCTTCTTCTTCTTCTTCTTCTTTCTTCTTCTTCTTCTTCTTCTTCTTCTTCTTCTTCTTCTTCTTCTTCTTCTTCTTCTTCTTCTTCTTCTTCTTCTTCTTCTTCTTCTTCTTCTTCTTCTTCTTCTTCTTCTTCTTCTTCTTCTTCTTCTTCTTCTTCTTCTTCTTCTTCTTCTTCTTCTTCTTCTTCTTCTTCTTCTTCTTCTTCTTCTTTCTTCTTCTTCTTCTTCTTCTTCTTCTTCTTCTTCTTCTTCTTCTTCTTCTTCTTCTTCTTCTTCTTCTTCTTCTTCTTCTTCTTCTTCTTCTTCTTCTTCTTCTTCTTCTTCTTCTTCTTCTTCTTCTTCTTCTTCTTCTTCTTCTTCTTCTTCTTCTTCTTCTTCTTCTTCTTCTTCTTCTTCTTCTTCTTCTTCTTCTTCTTCTTCTTCTTCTTCTTCTTCTTCTTCTTCTTCTTCTTCTTCTTCTTCTTCTTCTTCTTCTTCTTCTTCTTCTTCTTCTTCTTCTTCTTCTTCTTCTTCTTCTTCTTCTTCTTCTTCTTCTTCTTCTTCTTCTTCTTCTTCTTCTTCTTCTTCTTCTTCTTCTTCTTCTTCTTCTTCTTCTTCTTCTTCTTCTTCTTCTTCTTCTTCTTCTTCTTCTTCTTCTTCTTCTTCTTCTTCTTCTTCTTCTTCTTCTTCTTCTTCTTCTTCTTCTTCTTCTTCTTCTTCTTCTTCTTCTTCTTCTTCTTCTTCTTCTTCTTCTTCTTCTTCTTCTTCTTCTTCTTCTTCTTCTTCTTCTTCTTCTTCTTCTTCTTCTTCTTCTTCTTCTTCTTCTTCTTCTTCTTCTTCTTCTTCTTCTTCTTCTTCTTCTTCTTCTTCTTCTTCTTCTTCTTCTTCTTCTTCTTCTTCTTCTTCTTCTTCTTCTTCTTCTTCTTCTTCTTCTTCTTCTTCTTCTTCTTCTTCTTCTTCTTCTTCTTCTTCTTCTTCTTCTTCTTCTTCTTCTTCTTCTTCTTCTTCTTCTTCTTCTTCTTCTTCTTCTTCTTCTTCTTCTTCTTCTTCTTCTTCTTCTTCTTCTTCTTCTTCTTCTTCTTCTTCTTCTTCTTCTTCTTCTTCTTCTTCTTCTTCTTCTTCTTCTTCTTCTTCTTCTTCTTCTTCTTCTTCTTCTTCTTCTTCTTCTTCTTCTTCTTCTTCTTCTTCTTCTTCTTCTTCTTCTTCTTCTTCTTCTTCTTCTTCTTCTTCTTCTTCTTCTTCTTCTTCTTCTTCTTCTTCTTCTTCTTCTTCTTCTTCTTCTTCTTCTTCTTCTTCTTCTTCTTCTTCTTCTTCTTCTTCTTCTTCTTCTTCTTCTTCTTCTTCTTCTTCTTCTTCTTCTTCTTCTTCTTCTTCTTCTTCTTCTTCTTCTTCTTCTTCTTCTTCTTCTTCTTCTTCTTCTTCTTCTTCTTCTTCTTCTTCTTCTTCTTCTTCTTCTTCTTCTTCTTCTTCTTCTTCTTCTTCTTCTTCTTCTTCTTCTTCTTCTTCTTCTTCTTCTTCTTCTTCTTCTTCTTCTTCTTCTTCTTCTTCTTCTTCTTCTTCTTCTTCTTCTTCTTCTTCTTCTTCTTCTTCTTCTTCTTCTTCTTCTTCTTCTTCTTCTTCTTCTTCTTCTTCTTCTTCTTCTTCTTCTTCTTCTTCTTCTTCTTCTTCTTCTTCTTCTTCTTCTTCTTCTTCTTCTTCTTCTTCTTCTTCTTCTTCTTCTTCTTCTTCTTCTTCTTCTTCTTCTTCTTCTTCTTCTTCTTCTTCTTCTTCTTCTTCTTCTTCTTCTTCTTCTTCTTCTTCTTCTTCTTCTTTCTTCTCTTCTTCTTCTTCTTCTTCTTCTTCTTCTTCTTCTTCTTCTTCTTCTTCTTCTTCTTCTTCTTCTTCTTCTTCTTCTTCTTCTTCTTCTTTCTTCTTCTTCTTCTTCTTCTTCTTCTTCTTCTTCTTCTTCTTCTTCTTCTTCTTCTTCTTCTTCTTCTTCTTCTTCTTCTTCTTCTTCTTCTTCTTCTTCTTCTTCTTCTTCTTCTTCTTCTTCTTCTTCTTCTTCTTCTTCTTCTTCTTCTTCTTCTTCTTCTTCTTCTTCTTCTTCTTCTTCTTCTTCTTCTTCTTCTTCTTCTTCTTCTTCTTCTTCTTCTTCTTCTTCTTCTTCTTCTTCTTCTTCTTCTTCTTCTTCTTCTTCTTCTTCTTCTTCTTCTTCTTCTTCTTCTTCTTCTTCTTCTTCTTCTTCTTCTTCTTCTTCTTCTTCTTCTTCTTCTTCTTCTTCTTCTTCTTCTTCTTCTTCTTCTTCTTCTTCTTCTTCTTCTTCTTCTTCTTCTTCTTCTTCTTCTTCTTCTTCTTCTTCTTCTTCTTCTTCTTCTTCTTCTTCTTCTTCTTCTTCTTCTTCTTCTTCTTCTTCTTCTTCTTCTTCTTCTTCTTCTTCTTCTTCTTCTTCTTCTTCTTCTTCTTCTTCTTCTTCTTCTTCTTCTTCTTCTTCTTCTTCTTCTTCTTCTTCTTCTTCTTCTTCTTCTTCTTCTTCTTCTTCTTCTTCTTCTTCTTCTTCTTCTTCTTCTTCTTCTTCTTCTTCTTCTTCTTCTTCTTCTTCTTCTTCTTCTTCTTCTTCTTCTTCTTCTTCTTCTTCTTCTTCTTCTTCTTCTTCTTCTTCTTCTTCTTCTTCTTCTTCTTCTTCTTCTTCTTCTTCTTCTTCTTCTTCTTCTTCTTCTTCTTCTTCTTCTTCTTCTTCTTCTTCTTCTTCTTCTTCTTCTTCTTCTTCTTCTTCTTCTTCTTCTTCTTCTTCTTCTTCTTCTTCTTCTTCTTCTTCTTCTTCTTCTTCTTCTTCTTCTTCTTCTTCTTCTTCTTCTTCTTCTTCTTCTTCTTCTTCTTCTTCTTCTTCTTCTTCTTCTTCTTCTTCTTCTTCTTCTTCTTCTTCTTCTTCTTCTTCTTCTTCTTCTTCTTCTTCTTCTTCTTCTTCTTCTTCTTCTTCTTCTTCTTCTTCTTCTTCTTCTTCTTCTTCTTCTTCTTCTTCTTCTTCTTCTTCTTCTTCTTCTTCTTCTTCTTCTTCTTCTTCTTCTTCTTCTTCTTCTTCTTCTTCTTCTTCTTCTTCTTCTTCTTCTTCTTCTTCTTCTTCTTCTTCTTCTTCTTCTTCTTCTTCTTCTTCTTCTTCTTCTTCTTCTTCTTCTTCTTCTTCTTCTTCTTCTTCTTCTTCTTCTTCTTCTTCTTCTTCTTCTTCTTCTTCTTCTTCTTCTTCTTCTTCTTCTTCTTCTTCTTCTTCTTCTTCTTCTTCTTCTTCTTCTTCTTCTTCTTCTTCTTCTTCTTCTTCTTCTTCTTCTTCTTCTTCTTCTTCTTCTTCTTCTTCTTCTTCTTCTTCTTCTTCTTCTTCTTCTTCTTCTTCTTCTTCTTCTTCTTCTTCTTCTTCTTCTTCTTCTTCTTCTTCTTCTTCTTCTTCTTCTTCTTCTTCTTCTTCTTCTTCTTCTTCTTCTTCTTCTTCTTCTTCTTCTTCTTCTTCTTCTTCTTCTTCTTCTTCTTCTTCTTCTTCTTCTTCTTCTTCTTCTTCTTCTTCTTCTTCTTCTTCTTCTTCTTCTTCTTCTTCTTCTTCTTCTTCTTCTTCTTCTTCTTCTTCTTCTTCTTCTTCTTCTTCTTCTTCTTCTTCTTCTTCTTCTTCTTCTTCTTCTTCTTCTTCTTCTTCTTCTTCTTCTTCTTCTTCTTCTTCTTCTTCTTCTTCTTCTTCTTCTTCTTCTTCTTCTTCTTCTTCTTCTTCTTCTTCTTCTTCTTCTTCTTCTTCTTCTTCTTCTTCTTCTTCTTCTTCTTCTTCTTCTTCTTCTTCTTCTTCTTCTTCTTCTTCTTCTTCTTCTTCTTCTTCTTCTTCTCTTCTTCTTCTTCTTCTTCTTCTTCTTCTTCTTCTTCTTCTTCTTCTTCTTCTTCTTCTTCTTCTTCTTCTTCTTCTTCTTCTTCTTCTTCTTCTTCTTCTTCTTCTTCTTCTTCTTCTTCTTCTTCTTCTTCTTCTTCTTCTTCTTCTTCTTCTTCTTCTTCTTCTTCTTCTTCTTCTTCTTCTTCTTCTTCTTCTTCTTCTTCTTCTTCTCTTCTTCTTCTTCTTCTTCTTCTTCTTCTTCTTCTTCTTCTTCTTCTTCTTCTTCTTCTTCTTCTTCTTCTTCTTCTTCTTCTTCTTCTTCTTCTTCTTCTTCTTCTTCTTCTTCTTCTTCTTCTTCTTCTTCTTCTTCTTCTTCTTCTTCTTCTTCTTCTTCTTCTTCTTTCTTCTTCTTCTTCTTCTTCTTCTTTCTTCTTCTTCTTCTTCTTCTTCTTCTTCTTCTTCTTCTTCTTCTTCTTCTTCTTCTTCTTCTTCTTCTTCTTCTTCTTCTTCTTCTTCTTCTTCTTCTTCTTCTTCTTCTTCTTCTTCTTCTTCTTCTTCTTCTTCTTCTTCTTCTTCTTCTTCTTCTTCTTCTTCTTCTTCTTCTTCTTCTTCTTCTTCTTCTTCTTCTTCTTCTTCTTCTTCTTCTTCTTCTTCTTCTTCTTCTTCTTCTTCTTCTTCTTCTTCTTCTTCTTCTTCTTCTTCTTCTTCTTCTTCTTCTTCTTCTTCTTCTTCTTCTTCTTCTTCTTCTTCTTCTTCTTCTTCTTCTTCTTCTTCTTCTTCTTCTTCTTCTTCTTCTTCTTCTTCTTCTTCTTCTTCTTCTTCTTTTTCTTCTTCTTCTTCTTCTTCTTCTTCTTCTTCTTCTTCTTCTTCTTCTTCTTCTTCTTCTTCTTCTTCTTCTTCTTCTTCTTCTTCTTCTTCTTCTTCTTCTTCTTCTTCTTCTTCTTCTTCTTCTTCTTCTTCTTCTTCTTCTTCTTCTTCTTCTTCTTCTTCTTCTTCTTCTTCTTCTTCTTCTTCTTCTTCTTCTTCTTCTTCTTCTTCTTCTTCTTCTTCTTCTTCTTCTTCTTCTTCTTCTTCTTTTTCTTCTTCTTCTTCTTCTTCTTCTTCTTCTTCTTCTTCTTCTTCTTCTTCTTCTTCTTCTTCTTCTTCTTCTTCTTCTTCTTCTTCTTCTTCTTCTTCTTCTTCTTCTTCTTCTTCTTCTTCTTCTTCTTCTTCTTCTTCTTCTTCTTCTTCTTCTTCTTCTTCTTTTTCTTCTTCTTCTTCTTCTTCTTCTTCTTCTTCTTCTATTTTTTTTCTGGCTTTATCTTTCATATCTTTGTCGCTTTTTCTTCACCTTTTTTCTGCTACACCATTGTCGCATTTCTCCCTCTTTTTTTGTCTTCTCCGCCTTTCCTTCTCTGTCTCTATCGCCTTTTTCAAAAATAAGAAAGACTTTAAGATTTCAATTTTCTTCAAATTTTTTGAATCTACATGTATTTGGGTCTCATACTCATAATATCTATGACTAGATGTACTTTCAAGTCGAATAATAGTTTTTATTAGTGGGCCTCCCTAACCGGCACTGGATCTGCATATTTTGAAACAAAAACTAGATCTAGCCTAATCTAGACCTAGCTGTTACTCCTACTCCTACAACAAAGAAAAGGACCTATGAGAGGAAGAAAAACTAAGAGAACCAACAGTCATGTTGAAATTCTTTTATTTTCGATTTTGAACTCAAATTTTCTTTTTTTCGTTTATTTCCCATTGACAAAATTCTGTGTGTAACTAGTGTTAGTACAGCTTTTCACTGGCGCAATTTGCACCGCCTTTGTAGACCGTATTGCACATGCGTGGGACTTAAGCATGGTTTATGTGTACCACTACCCATGCTTCTGTAGTCACTCACAGTGGCATTATCTTCATCCATGGTCTACGTGTACGACTCTATGTTTCGGTACCTTGCCATGAACGGAAAAATAAACCCTATTATAACTATCATTCTTACTTAAACTTAAAGATATGGTCACTTAACTTAAGTCTTCTTCTTTTCAGCGGGCAGTAGGCTGGTGCTGCTGGTTGGTCCTATTTCTTTAAATTTTCTTCTTTCACTTATCTTTCATCTTTCCTCTTAATTCAACCTGAGATCACCACAATGGGGACAGGGTAAATTTCAATGAAACAAAAAGATTGTTGCTTCCATTTCATTGTTTCATGGCAGTTGGGTTTTTTTTCAGGTTGGTGATCATGTTGAAGAGTTTTTGGTTCAAGAGCGTGATGTAGATACTATCATGAGAATGGCAAGACATGGCAAAGTTTGTGGCACACTTAAAATATGTTGTGATTTTCATGAAAGGAAACAACAAAAGAAAAGATGCATTTTTGGCAGGGATAAATGCAAAGGATGTCATTAAAAGGACTTTTAAATGCTTTTAAATTGGATGAGCTTTTTCGGGAGATTCTCCACTCAATATTTTGTATCGTCAATGGAAACATTGCCTCTGATTCCTAAATGTACAATATTTTCAAGGATTTATTTTCAGTTTCCATTTATAAAGTAAATTAGATGTGAAGAGAATATGATTTTGACATTTTTTACTCATGGAAAAATATGTAAAATATATCAACAGTGATAATTCTCTTGATGAAATTTAGGTTAAAAGAGAAGAGACTTGCGGTTTATGATCTAGCAGCCTTTACAGCATCTTCCAGATGACAATAAATTCCGTTATTGTTGCAGAAGGAGGGTGAGTTTTGTAATGACCTTTTCTAATTATCTTTTTACATTTAAAGGCACAGAGAGTCAAACAAACGTTTTCTTTGCAGTAATGAAAATAGGCAGTGAAATTAATGATATTATTGATAAAGTCAAAGAATTAACAAAATAATGTCATGGGTGCCATACGAAAAAATGCCGTAGTCCAGTTCACTACTTTTTCTGTGAGACTCAAAAAACGGATTTAAAGCTAATCTAGATGGTATTTTGCCCTGTAAAGAAAAATAATTATTATAATCTATACTTTTACTTAAATGGAAATTTAGGCTAGGAAATTGTCTGCCCTTGTTTCAGAAACATACAAATGGTAACTCTTTTTGCATGGAGCCTGAATCCCTTAGTTTATTATAGTAAAATAAGAAGACAGTGAGCGATGTGCTATTATTCATAACTAATATTGCTTTTCTGTTTTGTGTTTCTGCAAAGAGTTTATTGGCCTATCCCGGCAGATGGTTTTACAGTAATTACAGTCTGAAAAGATTTTGTGTAGACGTTGTTTAAATTGTTCAGTGGTCTTAGCATTTGTAATGCTAGCTCGAAGCGCGCTTCCATTCTGAAACTGCGCAGTACCCAAAGGCGTATTTTTAAATGTCACATCTAGGTTGGTATCGTTGACAGTTGTGCTTGTTGTTAGACCTCATTCTAGGTATATAGCTGTTTGTGGAGTGTTTCAGGAGTCCTGGTAATTTGGTGACACTACTGTTGGGATCATAATCCCCAGTCATGTATTTTGCTGCACAGCCTAGTACTTTTTTTCAATTTTGAGTATGTCCATTTTGGTAAAGGGATCATATACAGTAGTGCAGTACTCTAGTTGAGGTCTTATATTTATATGCTGTTTCTCTGATATTTCTTGGGCATGCCTCTTGTCTTGTATTTCCTTTGATGAACCCAAGTTTTTGGTGTGCCTTCTTCCCTTTTCTGGTTGATGTGAGGTGATCATTTCAGTTATCAAAAGTACACTAAGTTCTTTGACTTTTTCTCATTTACAGTTATGGATGGTGTAACAGACTTATTGGTGGTCTTGATAACGAAAACTGAAGAACGGCACATTTTTTAGGCATTAAAACTCATCTGCCATTTTGTCATCCATATGTCAATAGTACTTGGGTTTCGCATGAATATTTGGTTCGGAAACCATGTTGGTATGGTGATGTAATAAGGCAAACAGGCCGGTAATTACTGGCTTTAGTTTTGTCTCTTTTCTTGAAGACGGGTACGATGCTAGCGTTCTTCCATTCATCTGGTACGATTCCATTACTTATTGATTGATTGAAGATGATAGTTAAATATGGGCTATGACATCTGCTAGCTCTTTTAATACCTTTTGTTGATATCCTGTCGGGACCAGCTGCTTTTTCGGTGTCAAGATTGAAAAGCAGTCTCTTGACACCTTCATTTTCGACAGAAGACAAGTCTAAGGCATGTAGTCTAAATTGTCTTTAGTAAATACAGATTGAAACTGTACTGCTAGTATATCAGCTTTATTTTAATTATCTGATTGTAGATTTCCATGTCTGTCTATTAGCTGTTGAATGCCTGTTGAATCTATTTTGAGTTTCTTAATATAAAACTAAAACACTTTTGGGTTGTTTTTGAAGCTGTCACCCACTAGTCACATTTCACATAATCTCTGCATGCTTTTTAACATCTTTCTTTAGCTTTGTAAACTTTGTTATGTTGTAATCATGACTTTTTTCTTATTAGTCTTTGCAAGCAGATTAAATCTTTTATTACAAAAGCAGTATATCTACTGCTACCATTTCTACTCTTGTTAATAATCATTTTAACAATGTAAATAATAATGCTAACATTTGTGGTGATGATTCTTACAATAAGAAGAGAAGAGAAAGGAGAAGGAACAGGATGACGACCAGTAATGATAATAACAAGAACTGGAAATAATAAAGTAGTTGTACAGAACATTCTACTTGTTTCTACTTTTGTAATTTAGTGACTTGCACTCAACATGATGATCTATTTTCTTTGTTTGCACTGAGGTACATGGATGCACAGTCTTCCATTTTACGGGAAAGTATTATAGGATTTTGTATCAAGGAAATGCAGCAATGCAAAAGAGTTGCACGCCAATCTTGTGAGGTCTAATCGGCAATACCTGAAACAAGCTAAACACCCCTGTAGTTCAAATTTATGCTACTCGTTTCCAGTCCTATTTTTTTCAACTCGTTCAATTGGACAGTTTTGATTCCATTTGCTTTACCCACATCCACAACTAAGGTGATCTTGGTTTTTTTTTGGTAAGAGTTTTATCTTTTCCCAGACTACCCTGTAAACAGCCAAGGGATCTTTAATGTGCACAGAGTGTTTTGATATGCACACAGTATCTCCTTTTTCCATTGTCCATCTCCGATGTTGTTGTTGTGTCGATCCACCTACCTGAATCAGGGGGGTAGATTTTGCTAGAAAAAAATCAATAAAATTTTCAATCATCAGCAGGGCTCAAACACACTGCCTTGTCACTACCTCGACACCTTGTCTCTGTAGTTTCGAGTCCCCCTTGTTGGACAGAAAAATATCTTCATCCAGATCTAGAACTTAATATAAATAGATGTTATCACAGGGAAATACAACATATTTATTTAGAAAAGGAGATAAAAATCTCAATTATCATTTAGATTTTGTGGCAAGATAGTCAGACTTGAGCAATATAGATTTCTGAAGTTCGAAAGGTTGAGAATGCAAGCACTTAAGAACACATATAAGTAAATCAAGGATTCTGCTCTCCTGGCTGGTAAGAAGAAGCCGCATGTCAAAGATACTATAGCAACCATTTTTCCACAATTTTATGATGTATATTTAAATAAATCTAGTCATAAATGTTGATTCACATAGATAACATTAAATTGTTGAAGTCGGCACATAATTCTTCTGTTATACTAAAAAAAAGGCAGCACAAAAGAGTTACCATTTGTCTGGAAAACCGTGCAATGCAACATGGGACAGATTGGCAAATACCGAGCAAACAGCCATTGATATAAATTTACATTTTGGGAAAATATAAAAGAGAAATATTGGACTTAAATATTTTTCATGGTAAATCTTGTCACCGACTTGAGAGTTTTCAATCACTGGACTTGAGTGGTTTTCAGGTTAATTTTTGTCGGAGGATACTGACTTGAGTGTTTTTTGTGCCGGTAGATTTGTTTTGAAATTTTTCAGGCTTTGTGATAAAGTGATTTATCAAACATTTATATGATGGTAAATAGTCCACAAAAGCTGTGCTATATTGATACTAATTGGTATAATTGACTGGAGTTCTCTTCTTCTGAAAAATCTTTGTCTTCAGCTCCCATTGTTTCCTTCTATTCTACTAGTTGAATATGATTGAAGAGGGGAAAACATGTCAGAAATACAGAAGAATACTATACCGTATCTAGGCTTGGACAGAAATACCAGGAGAAGTTAGGAATAAATTTTGTGTTTCATTTTGATCAACATAATATCATTATGTTTATTAAAATTAAAGAAAACAGCTTATTTTTTGAAAAGGGGTCAGCAACTAAATCAGGTACACATGAAAAGAAACTAAGGTAGGTTTGACAAATCACTTAAATCATCAGAAAGTATTATTCAGAATCTTATAACCGAACTTAAATAGCACATAAAAATAAAAATAAATTAAACCATCTATATTTATGCAGAATGCAAAAGAAAAAGATGTAACTGTTGGCAAATTGCTGGCAAATCAATGTTCTTGCGCATCATAGAAAGCATAAAAACAATCAATCGGAATTACTGATTCGAGACTAGATATTTTTCGTTTGATTCTTTATCTTTAGACTTTAGCTGGTTAAAATAAGTAGGCCTCAATTCTTTGGTAGCAGATTCCTTCTTTTCATTGGAATAGAAACCCACTGACCATTCTCAGACAAATCAAGCTGATAAAAAAAGCTTGCCCATGGGACGGTACAACCCACCAACAGTGTGGCTACCAGCAGGGTTTAGTAGGCAACAACTCACTAATGTCAGCAACTGATCCTTGCCAGCATAGCTACCAGTGGGGCCATAAACAACTCACCAATGTCAGCTACTGATGTATCAGCATGGCTATCAGTGGGGTCATACAACAACTTACCAATGTCAGCTATTGATGCCTCACTATCAATAAATTCATGGCTACCAGTGAGGTCATACAACAGCTCACCCATGTCAACAACTCAAACACCACATAGCTATCAGTGGGGTCATACGACAACTTATCAATGTCAGCTTCTGATGCCTCAAACTACCAGCGGGGTCGTTACAATGCGTCAATGATGCCTACATAAAATCATATGTGAAATGTTAGCATTTAATCCTGGTTGAATTTTGGTTGTACAAAACTGTCAACTTCACGTATTTTTGAGGCAGTTAAAACTAAGTTTTTTTAAAACTTTGTTAAGTTCATTCCTCCGGGTTTTCCAAAGACTGCTGAGTCAGTGCAGATGCCTTCTTTGTTTTCTTTCTTTCTACTATTTAATTTTATTAAAATGGTATGCAATTCCACTTGTATAATATTCTTCCTACTATAGATGCAGCTTGATTATACAAGGCATTTGAGTGGAAACCTTGAGAAGGACTGGTCCACATAAGTGTATTTACATTGCTGTTAGGTTGAGTAATATTGCTACATTCTAGGAGTTAACATACTTCTACATTGAGAATGCATTTTATTTGTTCCTGTTGACTACAGAATGGAAATTCTCATGGCATTGGCTATGTCTCAAGATGAATTGACCCAAGAACATACAGTAGAAGCTCTTGCTGAAATATTAACAATTCCTTCCATTCAGGTATCAAATTAGAACATTATTCATTTAGATACATAATCTATATTATAACTAATTTTGACTGCCAGCTTTCTTGTGCACACTTTTCTAAACTTAAATCAAAATTTGTACTTTTCCTTATTAAATTTTGTTTCGATTTTTTTTGCATGTTTATTTTACTATTCCAATTCTTTACCCCTACCCTTCTCCTTTTGAATCCATTTTTATTTTATTTACGTTGATGTTTATAAAAAAACATGGATAACATGATAACTGATTTTTTTCTTGGTACATATAAGGAAGTTATATTATGTTAGTTAAGCGTGTTTTAAAAGAAAAAAAAATGTGTGTTAAATTTTATGTTATCTTCTTCATATTTTCTTTTTTAACCTTTTTGAAAGGATAACCAATGCATAAATATTTGACATCAGCTTTAAAATTCCCATTTCTCATTTGCGTTGAGATTGTGTGATTTCATTAAGAAATCATATTTGCAATTAACTGTACTTGACAAAAAAAATATTACAAACGAACGCATAATCTGGTCTTCTCACAGTAAAGTGTTGAGTGATGCCAAGTGTTTTCTTTTTTATCTTTGTTTAGAAATCTCGATATATCGACATAAAATTATTATCTGAAACAAATTTATTGAAATTATGAATTTCTCTTGGGTTATGATCTTCCCCTGAAATTATGTCAAAAGGTTATTCATGACAATATTGAAATATGAAAATCATTTTGACAAAGTTAAACTGTGATAAGAGATCGAAAACACATGAAACGCTCATCTTTATCAGACTGCACCATGCACGTTGATGATTTTATGATTTATATTATTATGATATATAAAGACATACTAATTTAATTACTCTATCTGATTTTAAGGAAAGAGTGACAAACTTTTCAAAATTATCAAGATCTGTAATAAAAATCATTTGTCCTTTACTTCTACTTCTATTCGTACAGTATGAAGGAACGATATTTACCCTACTCAATTTCCCATGACTTACTTGACTTATACTTATACCCTTGTACCCCGGGTGGGGCATAGGTTACCAATGAGGCCTCTCCACTCCACTCTGTCCTGCTCCACCATCTCTGGTTCCAAGAAAAGCCAGCTGTCGAGCTGCTGAGCTTTCCTTGTGGATGCCACTTTAAGGCCAGACGCGTTATGTTTTCTAATGATTATCTAAAGGTGTATCCAAGCCATCCCCATTTCCTTCTTCTCTTAATTTGTACTTCTATTAGTTCTTGATGTGTCTTTTCCCAAAGTTCTTCGTTTGTAGTTTTATCAAACCATTTGATGTGTAGGATTTGTCTCAGGCATCTGATAATAAATGTTTGAAAGTCTTCTTGTGAATGTTTTAGTGATGCGCCATGTTTCACAGGCATTCAGAAGGACTGATTTTATGTTTGTGTTGAAAATGCAGATTTTTGTTTTTAAGAATGCGGTCTGTGAATTCCAAAATGGTCTTAGGGTCCTAAATGCTGCTGTCACCTTCCCAATTCTGGCGCTGATATCCTGGTCTGTCCCTCCTGTTTTGCTTACGACACTGCCCAAATATGTGAACTGACCGACATCTTCTTATTCCATTCCATCAAGAATGATGTTATTATTTAAGTTATCAATTCTGAAAACTTTAGTTCTCTTTTTGTTAATATTCATCCCCAGTTTTGCTGCTTCCTTGGCCATTCTGTTTGTTTTTTCCTCGATATCATTATGTCGATGAGAGAAAAGTGCTACATCATCGGCAAAATCAATATTCTGAAATTGATGAGTCAGAGACCATTGAATTCCTGTTCTGTGTCCTGTTGTTGTTTTTGACATGATCCAATTCATTACTATCAAGAAAAGGAACGGTGATAATAGATATCTTTGCTTGACTCCAGTTAGTATATTGAAGGGTTCTGTGAGGGTTTGTTGGGAATTACATGGCATGTTGAAGAATCATATGTTAACTGTAGTAAACTGACTATTTTAATGGGATTCCATGATATTTGAGTAGTTTCCACATTGTTGTACGGTCCATACTATCAAATGCTTTCTCTATGTCGATGAAGCTATGTTTTCTGTGCATGAACGGTCATGTCTAAATTCTGCTTGTTCTTCTCTGAGACATCAATCTCCTTCTTCATCCTTTCTCATATAGTTCTATTGAAGATTTTTCCAGGTATGGATAAAAGGGTAATACCTCGCAAGTTCTTGCAGTTTCTAAGGTTTCCTTTTTAGGTATTTTTTTCAATATGGCCATGTTTTCAATCTTTTGGGGCCTCTTCTGTTTCTGGATCTTGTTATAAAGTTTATGGAGCATGTCTTTGGTTGTTCCGTGGCTGCCTTCAGTGCTTCAGGTTGTATACCATGCGGTCCCGGTACTTTGATATTCTTGAGTTTTGCTACAGCATTTTGGATCTCTCTTTTTTTGATGGGTCTATATTGATTTTCAACACTGTCTCTGCTGGTGGGATGTCCTGAGGATCATTGGATGCAGGACGGCTTAGGAGCTCTTCAAAGTATTCTTTCTATCTGTGTAGTTGATCTTTTGCATTGGTTGATACTTTCCCTTCCTTGTTTTGAACTGGTGGTTGCTCAAGGTATGCCTTGTCCCAGTAAGTTTTTAGTGATGTCGTATAGTTCTTTCATATTCTTTTTGACCTGCTGCTGCTTTTGCTTGCTGTGCAAGTTCTTCTTTGTGTTTTTTCTTGTCCTGCTTCACGCTTTTTCTTACTTCTTTATGAGCCATAGAATATTCTTCCCAGTGTCTTAGCTTTTGATGCCCCTCGTTTTGCTGTTGTTTTCCTTTGATTTTTTTAGGTCCTTTCTAATTTGTATCTTTTCCTTGTTTCTACGTCCAATCCTTGTGTTGTCTTGTTTTCTTGCCCAGTATCTCATTGCAAGTGGTTTTCCAGGCTTGTAAACAAACAGTGTTAGTGTTATATTTACTACAAAACTTTCATCCCAGCTTCGAACATTAGCTATTAGAGCTGTCCGAAAATTGGTCTGAGTCAAAAGCAAAAAAGCCACCGATAATTGCTTACCTCAGTATTGGAGCTGCTTTTGAGTCAATTCAACTAATTGAGATTGGGAAGGAGGGAGGCTGAAAGCATACCTTGATGCTGTTGACCAGGCAGTGGACAGGTAAGCACCTGTATGGGGAGTAGATGATCTCGCCTTCCGCGAGTCTCCTGTTGCCTTGCAGGCGAGCCTTGGCTGATCAAAGGCTAAGGGACTTAACCCTGACAGAAAACAACCTGCTGCCTTGCAGGCAGGTCTGGTGACCAAAGGCTATGAGCAACTCTGACAGAAAAACAACCTGCTGCCTTGCAGGCTGGTCTTGAATGACTAAAGGCTAAGGAGTTAACCCTGACAGAAAATAACAAGGCCTGGTAGGGGCCTCAGGTGGCAGCTCCACCATCTACCTAGGTACAGCAGGCTAATCCCTGTTTATCCAATACCAAACAGATTCAAGGAAATAAATATAATACAAACTGGCTTGATCTCTCAAGACGAACTTGGAAACGAATACGGACTGTGATTTTGAACATGGAACGTTATGGCAATAAATGGAAAAGAGGTAGAATTAGTTGAAGAATTGGAAAATTCAAAGTAGATATTTTGGCCATTACAGAAACAAAGAAAAAAAGGACAAGGAGTAGAAAATGTAGGACCGAATCATATTTCAATCTTCTCAGAAGTAGATGTCAAAGATAGAGCCAGAGCAGGAGTAGGCCTCCTAGTGCATAAAAGGCATGAAAAGCTACTAGAAAGTTGAAATTTATAAGCCCTTGGCTATTAGAGGTAAATATTGAACCAAAAGGACGAAAATTAAATTATCAATAGCTTATAGACCAAAACGAAGATCTAAACTAAAGAAGAAAAAGATATCTTCGGAAAACAATTCTACAAATAGTTGCAGAGAATCTTTAACCCAGACAGGAACTAATGCTTTTAGGGGGATTTAAATGCTAGACAAGGCAACAATGTAGAAATGTCAGAGGAGTAATAAAGAATTGGCACAAAATTGTTCAAACTCAAAATTATAAAGAGTGGTTGACACATTCGTAAGCTTCTGGACCTTTATGCCAGGGTAGGGATCCAGGGTGCAGCTCCAGAAATGGTCTTGGCGGCACCATCGTTAATCATGGATATGTGCGAGCTGGTTTTTCAGGATTGACCTAGCTCAAGATCCGGAGTGCTGCTTCCTTCTCCATTCCTCCGCTTGGTCCTCATAATTGGCGCTTGCCACACAGCTTTTGTGTCCGTCATACCATCGCTCATTTCAGGATATTCTCCTGCTCGAGCCCTTTCCCAGTAGTGGCGCACAAAAGACAGTAGCTAGTGAGGACTTCGAAGTCAATGATGAGGCCGGTTTTTCCTGATGACAAGCCTGACAGCCAGGCCTCGGCGTGTGCCAGCTGCCGTCGAACGAGACGTGGATATTTTAATATCCGACGCTCAGCCTCACAGGGTAAGCCTCTGACTGTCTTCACTGCTTTCTCGAGTACATCCCTGGAGAATCCTCAGTCTTGTCACTAATGGTCTTTGTGAGCTGCAAAGGTCTTGTGGTGGAGTGCTGGAATGTTCATTATCTCCGAGAAGTTGACGTAGTCCACCATAGCCCATTCCAGTAGCAGATGCAGTAGCTGACAGCTCTTCGATTCACATCGAATATGGACTGTCCACCAACACACTTAGGAGACGTCATTGTGGAAGCTGGCTCATTTCACACAATTAGTGCACCTAACGACTAGCAATATCGCGAGGCCACTGTTCTTGCTCTTGTTGTTCTCAAGGAAAGTGAAGGTTTGCAACATTTGGGATTTGGGCAAAGAAGACCAGTAAACAGGGGGTTTCAACATCTCCAGGTCGATGATTGTGGAAGACAGCCTGGTGTTTTCTCCATCTGCACACATTTCAGAGCTGTATGCCAATTTTCTTTTTGATGCAGAGCATACAACATCATGCTCAACTGGTTGTCCAAGTGTTGACGGTGTGCACGAAGTTGACGGCGACGATACAGGCAGCAGTGGAGAGTCTGGTTGAGAAGACGATGGACCGGCTATGGGTGATGGAGGTGAAATTTCAAGTTCAGGCTCTTCACTAGGTCTGTTCATTGAAGAACGATTTTTAGTCGAGCAGCAAGAAGCTGCTGTCGCTTCCTTTTTCTTTCCGGGGTTTTGGTTTTTGTTGTAGTCTGCTTCACCATGATCAATGATCAAAATCTGTGGAAATACTGAAAGAACAACAAAAAATTCACATTGAGAAAAAAGCAATTTACGTCATCTGAAAAATTCTCTATACAGGAGATACGATAACATTAACACTAATAAGTACACCTAAACCTAAAGTCACATAAGGCTATAGTGGTTGGCCTTGGGTAAGCACAAACTGTAATTCTATGATCACATTCTCAATGCTTGTCAGTATCAATATTAATATTAACATGAAACAGCAACTTCTAGACCTAAAGTCGAAATTTTAAATCTTATTTAGATCGATAGATATTTCCGACTTACTTTAGTATGTCTGGGTTACTATAGATAGTCAGACTATCTCTCACTTATGAGTATGATCTATATTCACGTTTAGTAGAGGCCCACAAGCGCGGCACTAGCATTATAAAATAGATTCCTAGATTCTTCTATGCCACTCCTCTCATTCGCTGAATTATATGGGCCTAAACCACTAACTGCATGTGATTCATAAAATAAGTAAAAGGGCGAATTGTCAACACACAATAAATCAAATCGTAGATAACCCAATGTTCTTTTACTTCGAACATCGGCAACACGGCAAAACACTCAGACGAGAGTGACAGAAGAAAGAATAATATGACCTAGATCTACACGTCTTGTCTCGCTGAAAAGCAACAACGAACAGAATTGATATAGATAAAAACTAAACATGTAACAAACATTTTCTTACCTGTAATAGACTGTAATCAACAATAATATGCGTGTAAGGTGTCAAAATATCGAGAGACAGCGACGATTAGTGATGATAATGATACTGGTGTTTACTTCAGCAAGCATGCGGCACCATTGATAAACAAACCAAAAGGGATTCCCCTAGCCGGTTGGTATCGTCTCGCCAATGAAAATTGCGGTGCGGTCACGTGCAAAATCGGCGAATCGGGACAGATTTCTGCATGAACTGCAAACACCTGGCTATGGGGGCCCCTCTTTATTTATAGTCGGAAACGAAAGTAAAAGAATCGATACAGCCGAATTTCGACGTTTCAACGATACTAAACATGACTATGTTACAGTAACGAAAAGTATGGTCGTCAAGGGGTGAGTTGACGTATTTTCAGCTTTTCATTCACATTTTACCTCATTATTAGTTCATATTAAGGATAATAAAGGTAATTTTAGGATGTTTTAGACATTGTTTTGAGACTGAAGCCAACACAAATGGATTCTAGGAGATATTTTCCTTAGGAATGGTTAGAAGACCGGACATCGATATTTTTTTTCCAAATAATTTCATAGTTTGAGAGGATCGACCTCCTGCGGATTCCCTAAAGCGAGATAGAAAAGAACAGCATGGTGGAATGAGAATGTCAAGACTAAGATTAAGAATTAAGATTAAAGAAAAGAAGGATGCTTGGAAGAAATACATGTGTACTTGCAAACAAAGAGACCAAAGGATAGAAAATCTTGCTTAAGAGGACTGTGTTGGTGTAGGATATTAAATTTTCATCCCCTTCGCTCCCTCTCCATTGTTTCATCCTCTTTTCCTTCATCACTTTCCTTTTCATTACGTGTACTCCTTTTCGACCTTATTTGTTCCTTATGATAGAGAGACGCCGACAAATCATCAAGTATAAAGTGAAAGGAATCAAATTAGTCGATGGTAACTCAATATAAACAAATCGTCGACCTCCGACCCTTTCTGTGACATTCAAAATTGAGTGGGAAAAGGAGTTTTTGCAATTATGTCTGAGTAGTGAGTGATACCTGTTTTTTTTTTCTGCTGATTACAAAGAAAACCCTTAATACATTGGGGGCGTGGATAGCCAAGGAGTTAGGCTGTCGAACTGGGGATAATGAGGTCCTGAGTTCAAAATCCTAGCAAAGGACGTTGGGAGAGACACTTAACATATATTTTCCCCTCTACCCAGGTGCAAATGGGTACAAGCACTAGCTTGGGAGTAAAAAGCCAAGGCCAGACTGAGGCCCCAGCCAGGATATGATTATTATCATTTGTTCCACTTCACGCCATTGAAACCGGGATATGCTCCAGCTCTATGGGGAGTAATAGTTTTAAAAGAACTTTTACTTGCATAAAGGCCCATTAACATCTCAAATTAGAGAGACAGAGGAAATGTGAATCCTCAAATTGTGTAATTATTTTCTGTATCTACTTTTACTTATATTACAGTGGAACACGTTTAAACCGAAAAACGGTTAAACTAAAAAGATCGATAAACCGAAAGGATTTGGAATCCCTGATCTTTTTCTTCTCTTTTGTCTTTGTTAAATAAATAGCGATAAACCGAAATGGCCCTACCGCTAAACCGAAATAAAAATTCACTGAGTTGCGGTCCAAAAAGTCAACCTACATCTTGCCGTGCTAGTTCAAGACATCCAAGAAGGCTACAATTACTAGGCTATACACTATACATGTGTACAATCACATGCAAGCGAGAGAAGGTGGGGGGAGATGGATGGCGTGATGCTACGGTCAATGGCTGATGCACAGTGCGCGAGAGGCAAATTATCCGCGTTGCACCGATCAGTGATCGTCATAGGCTGGTTCACTGCACTGTCACTGATTACGGCCACACGCGATGGCATTCCATCACGAATGTGTAAGTGGTGTGTATGCGAGTGTACACCGTGCGTGTTGACGATTGTAATTTCTTCCTTTCCACAATCGAATCTTCAGCCACGCGGATGTTTCTTGCTTTGCTCTTCGGTACCACTACAACCTGTGACTATAAATTCCATCCATAAATACGAAAATCATGTCGAAAAGAAAGCACAATGCATATACCCTGCAGTTTAGTTTAAATAAGCAATAGTTGATTAAAGAGGTTGACGGGGAACATAGTAAAAGTGAGATATGCCGGAAACTTGGAATTCCGAATTCTGTTTGTTTGTCTGAAATAAAATTGAAAAAACAAAAAAAAAACAACTAAACATAAATGAAGACAAACGTGCATCATAGTTCATAGGGTCCACGGCAGGCCACGCCGTGTGCATGACGTCAAGGGAGACAACTCTAGAAATCTTTTTTATACATTATTACTTCCCTTACCCAACGTCATTTCCGAGGGACTACTAGCGCTAAACCGAAAAGACCTCTAAACCGAAATACATTGACCGGTCCCGTCACTTTCGGTTTAAACATGTTCCACTGTATTATTGCCTATACATTTCACTATCTACTATAATGTTGGCAACTACTAGAAATATTACGAATGCTAGTACTACTTCTGCGACTACTAAGTTCAAAACTATTATGATTAACTTTTGTTGTTATTGCTATCTTTGTTGGTTTTTTGTTGTTTTTTACCATCGTCATTATTATCACCCTTAGTTCGCTTTGTTATGTCCATTGTGAAGTGTAAAATGATTTATATTATGAGAACCTAACATGAATTGCCTGAAAAGGACAATAAAGATTTATTATTATTAAAATTTTCTTAATTTTCCGTGTCAGGACACTTTTGTGGAAATGGGGGAGTATACATTGACTACGATCCTTCCACTCGCCAAGACCAAGAGCCATACAGGAAGCAGTGGTTGCTTTGTACAACATTGTTTCTGATTCAGATGAAAAATAAACATGCTCTTAGAGGATCATGGGTAATTTGTATATATGTTGAAATACCCCCCTATATATAGATTGCAATGACTTTGTTAGTATGCTGTTTTTTAAAGTTAATTTATCTTATGCTAGGTGTGATTTCCAAAAGCCTCTCTTCATATTATTACTTATATTACTCTTCAAACTCTGTAAATAATTTGAAATCAGATAATGAATAATACTAAATTATTTCAAAGTGGAGAGGAGAAAATGTATACAGTCATGTCTTGATAATCCAAACACTTCCATTTTGTGAGTTTGTTCGGATTATCAAGATATCCGGATTATCGAACCACCAATCAAAGTGACACACTACTAATCAATGAAAAGCCTCACAGTAATGAAGGCCTAATGCATTTTACAGTGCACAGAGCACTATGATCCTGTATGGGCTAGTGTTTAAAAAGTGAATTGGCCAAAAAAACAATAAAATGGCCGCCAAAAATCCAAGATGGCCGCCGTATTTTACACTTTTTAACAAATATCTCAAAGAGCATGAACATTTCGATATCCATTAAAGAAGAAAAGTTACTTATGAGCATATTTGACACCTGCATGCAAAATTTCACAAAATTCAATTGATATCCAACAGAGTTGTTAGTTATGGCCCTTGAAAAATGGCAATAGTTTTGTGTTTTGACAAAACTATGGAAACTACGTCAAAGTTATCGAATGATAAAAGCAGAATTCGATAACTTTCAAAGAATTAAAGTTGTTACACATTATGTTGTCATTTTGTATGCGGGGTATCATCTGATTCTATTGATATTTGAACGAGTTCTATCGCTTTTCATGATTTTTTCATTATAGCAGTTTATTCAAAATCACGTGAAATGTTTGTGCTGTTTCCACAATTGATTGTGTGATAAAAGAGATAATTTTAGGTTCTAATCCGAATAAAATGACGTACAATTAAAATAAAACAGCTCATACATGTCTGGGATTAAAATTCAAAGTGGACGCCTAAAACTAAGATGGATGCCACATTTTATAAAAACGTAATTATCTTAAAAAATACTGATATATCTACAAACATCAAAGACAAAAAAAGTTAAAAATATCATATTTAAACACATAGATGTCAAAAATCACAAAAGATTCATTGAAAATCAAAAGAGTTATGGCCCTTGCAAAATTTATGCCAAAAATCCAAGGTTACCATATTAAACATGTTTTTAAATTATTCCTAAAAGTATTAACATTTCTACATACATTAAAGAAGAAAAATTATTGGTGACTATAATTGATACATGCATGCAAAATGTCAAAATTTATGCATTTTGACAGAGTTATCATCCCTGAAATATAGCAATGATTTTTTTTTGCAAAAACTAGGAAAATACCAAAATTATCAAATGATAAAGGCAGAATTCCATACCATTTAAATAATAAAAGTTGTTGCACATTACATTGATATTTTTCACCCGAAATATTGTTTCATTATAATGATATTTTAATAAGTTATATCACTTTTCATGATTTTGCTCATAAAAGCAGTATATTGCAAACCAATGAAATGCTCGTATGTTTCCACAATTGATTGTGTGGATTAAAAGAGATAATGTTATGTCCAAATCTTAGCAAAAGGACATACAATAAAAAGGAAACATCTCATATATATGGTTGGGGGAAAAATTCAAAAAATGGCCACTTAAAATTCAAGATGGCCGCTTATTTTACACAACAATGTAATTATCTCGAAAATATTGACATTTTGTACACATCAAAGAAATAAAGTTCAAAGTATAATATATTTAACAATGAATGTTAAATATCACAAAGATTCGTCGAGCATCAAAAGAGTTATTGCCTTCTAAAGAATCGCTTGTGTTTCAAACGTATTTTTTACATATATATTTTTTCGTTTTCTTCCATCCAGAGTTAAAATGAATTTAGTATTTTAAGTTTGAATAAGAACATGGCAAGCTCACGTTCAAACATTCCAACAGATTGGTCAGATCTGTTGTTTTGTGCCAGAAAGAGACAAAAGAAGTGTTGACAACGCTGAAAAAGTTAGATACACCTGTTTATAAAACTTAGCAAAACAATATACCAGCTTTTCATCACCTTGGAGCACTACCTTTACCATTAAATATTCAAAGATTGGATGATGGAAATGGCATTGAAGAAACTTTAAAAAACAATGTAGCAAAATATCATATTCATGTAAGCTACTTTTCAAAGACACTAAACTTGAAAGGGCAAGGAAGACATCTGCAAATAAAAGACAAAACTCAAGTCAAGATATAATGGATGCTTTAAGTAACCCAAAAAGTAAAGGAAACAAACGGATGTGGGCCAATTGGTGTGTTTTTTATGAGTGATAAAGAAAATGATAAATCAAATCTGTATCAATTGAAACAATAGAAACATGTAATAACTTGAAAGCCATGGCGATGTTAAGTTAAGCCTAAACGATGTTGTTGTTGAAAAGTTTGAGTGGTGCTGATTCAATTGCACAAGAACTTAAGTATCATCCACGATGTTTAGCATCCATTCATAATAGACTACGATTCTACGCCACTTTACGTGAACAACAGAAAGCTGATGATAATGAACGAAGCATGTATTCTGCCATTTACCCCAGCGTTCTCTGAACTCAAGTTACATATGTCTACGAACAACAGTTATTTCAAATACACCTATCGTATTCAAACTTTCTGAACTCTGAACCATTTTGTCAGAACGCTCAAGCAGTTGGGCGTGGAAACACCAGATGTTAATACATCAAGACTGAAAGACTATTTGGTGCTGCATATTCCAGAGTTAGAAGCATATAAACAAGGAGAAACGTTTTACTAGCATTCAAACAGGAAATTGGTCCATTACTAACTAAAGTTTGTATTTTTGAGGACAAAATAATAGTTGCAAAAGCAGCACAAATTAAGAAACAAATGTTGAATGTAAGAGTAATTTTGCCGGTAATTTTGATGTTGAGTACATTACAAATTGTGTTCCTCAACAGCTTACACAATTTGTGTCAAGCTTATCTCATGGTGCAGGCATACAATCTCAAATTAAATTCGGTACCTCAAAGACAGACATTGCTCTTTCCCATTACTTCAGTTTAACTGTCACAAAACGTTTAAAGCAGATGCTATTGCTACTTTTCATAGACATCCTGCTGAAAAGGAAACTGCCTTTCCTGTGTATCTGGGATTATCCATTTATTCAAAAACAAGAAAAGAAAAGCCTAGTTGATATTCTTTTTATGAGAATGGACTATATTTCATACGATGTGAGTTCTGGCCATCTCTAGTCTAATGCTGTGGGAGAATCAGTTGTGTCAAAATATGAAGAAAGTGGAATAGTTTGCCCTGCAGCACTTAGAAAAAGTGATATTCACAACAGCAGCTGTTGATAACATAGATCACAACCGTCATCTACAACTGCATTGTTGTCATTCCATGGAACAAGCATTTCACTTTTTCACTTTCAGCACACACGCCTCACATTGGAATCCCACAAGAAAGAACCAAAGTTAAAAAGAGAGGGTGAAAAAACATCTAGCCTACCTGATATCTACACAAATGTCAAACCAATCAATATGGAAATATAGACCTCTACCTCCTCCAGGAATAAAGGACTCTATCAATGCAGGACCCATATCTTCTATTTCAAACAAGAATTTGAATGGTTGGAAAAGTCAGTGTAACAGATAACACTGATGACTCTGTAAAGATAACATGGTCGACCCATCATGCTTCTCAAATGAGAGGACATAATTTTGATATTGGAATATCAACACTCCTTCCTCTTCTGAGGGACCAAGCACACGATGTTGCAACTAATAGACATGCCATGGACAGGAGTAAAGATACAGTTTCTTTTAACCCAACACAAACCCAGTAATAACAGCAGATCAACCGTTATTTGCTCTTGCAAAGCAAATGGTCATGGCCTGAAAATATAAAGATTTTTGTAATCATGTTTGGACTCCACTTTGAATTGGCAACTTTGAAGATGATTGGTAATACTTTGAAAGACAGTGATTGGACATCCGTCATTGAGGAATCTGGAATAGCTACTTACAGGTACATCAGAATCATTTTTGCAAGCTGCAAATATCACAAATCCCGTAGAGCCGCATCAGATAAATACATGTGTACTTTACATTACAAACTGCTGAAAACTGCATATGAAAATGAACAAAGAAACTGAAGAAGGGTTAGATTTTGATGACTGGTGTTCAACAAAATGTACAGAGCAACCTCTTTCAAGCACTGGTACACGGTTCTACAGTTGAATTGTCTCTCTTGCATTCATACGTTCTTTCCGTGAAGGAAACTTTTGATGCGTATAAAAGATCTATTGAAAATTTGATACGATCTTTTGCAAATGATAACATCCATTATTCACGATGGTTAACAGTCCATCTCCAGGACATGCTTACTTTGAAAGAAGCCACGAGGAGATTGAAGCAGAATTTGAAATGGACATTTTGTTCTACACAAATCACAAAGGAATTTTCTGGGATGCCTCTTGATCAAGCACATGAACAAAATAATGCAATCGTTAAGTCAGAGGCAGAGCAATAGGGATCACAGAGAACCTGTCTGCTTTGCTCAGATGGATGACATCTGGACCAGAAGTTTGTCAACTGGTCAACGATTATGAAGATGGGTCTAATAAGAGCCAGCAAACATTGAAAACATTACATCATGAAGATATTCCATCATCTCAGAAACGCTTTCTTAAATAAGTTTCAAATTTAACAAAAATGCATTGATGAACTTGGAAACCCTTTCACAGAGGAATCAAGTGAATTAATCGTTTGGACACCAAGATTGTATCAAATTCTCAAATTCTATACAAATTCAAGCAGATGGGTGAGAAACAATTTCAATCATTCAAGAACTCTGAAATCATATGATCCCATTCATAAAAACAAGTTTGTATTTTTTGTGGATGCAACCACACACAATAAACATAAATCAAACGAGAAGATTTTAAAGCAAGATCGTGCTCTTTTGCTAATCTGTTTATCATCTGTCAAAGTCGCTACTTGAACTTGAACAAATTTTCAAACATGAAATCAGCCATACCCACCTGCCCTTAGCAACAACGGAGAATTATACTGCTACAAAAAGCGACCTAATCAATGCATTTGAAGAACTCGTTGAAACTGAAACAAAACAACCTGAAGCTGATGAACTTTAGTTGACGGTTCAAACTTTAGTTCATTCATTACGTCGGGTCACACTCACATTTGAAAAGTATGCAAAAACCGATTTTGGTAAAATGATTCAAAGCTTTGTCCAGATGCACTCTAGAGTTGATGTAGTATTTGACGAATACAAGCCAGACAGCTTGAAAGCCTATACAAGAATGTCGCTGGGTATAGGGAGCAGACGCAGAGTAACACCCACTGGCAAAGTACCTAAGAACTGGGAAACGTTTTTAAGAAATGAGTTCAACAAATGAACTATTTGTCTTCCTTGCGAAAAGCTTAAATAATATTGAAGATGGATTGTTTATGCTACGATGAATGGGAACTCTGCAATAAAATAGCAAGGCCATCCATTCCTGTTCTCACGAGGAAGCAGATTTAAGGATATTTGTTCATCTTTACCTATGCAATTGAACATGATTGTGTGACAACAGCTTGTGTTCTGTCAAATGATTCAGACATCATTGTGATTGCCCTGTCTTGTTTTCATCAATTGAGACTTCGGGACTGCAGAAACTATGGGTATCATTCGGAAATGGTGAAAATAGAAGGTGGTTTTTTGGCTACAAATATTGGTTTAGAAAATGTTTCATGCATTCAGTGGATTTGACTCTGTGTCTGGCTATAGAGTAAGGCAAAAGATCATTTTTGTAAACATGGAATTCATTTTCGGATAGAACAGAAACATTTGTCAAACTTAGCAGCTTACCAACCAGTGTTGACGTTGATGATATCCAGAAAATAGAAAGGTTTGTTGCTCTGTTATACGACAAACCATCTTCACAGAAACTTATCGAATTCTACTTTTGTCATTTGATAATGTTTGTGATATTTTCCATAGTTTTGCCAAAACTTAAAATTCTACCATATTTCAGGGGGCAATAAGTCTGTCGAATGTGAAATTGTTTTGGTGAAATATTGCATAGATGTCAAATATGCTCATCAATAATTTCCTTCTTTGGTGTATATAGAAATATTAATACTTTTGGAGATAACTCTAAAACATTTTAATACAGCGTCATCTTGGATTATAGGCGTAAATTTTGCAAGGTCATAACTCTTTTGGTTTTCCATTAATCGTTGTGAATTTTGACAAACATGTGTTATAAATAATGTTCTTTAATTTCTCCTCTTTAATGTTTATAGAAATGCAAAAATTTTTTTAGAGATAATTCTGTCCCTCGCGAAAATCGTGCACTTGCGGCCGCGTTGTGTCGGCTTTTTAGGACTTACTTCAACGGAACCGCAATTTTGACAAATGCCGCGATTTTTTTGCATTTTTCATGATTTTTCCCTGTTATGGAGTCGTGTATATGCTAAACATCGGAAAATGCTACTGCCACTGCCACACAACACTATTAAAAATTTCGCGAGTAACTTCCCTTTGACAACACAGGAAGTAAATAATTCATTCTTTGTTTAAATTTAATCTGATTGACTCAACCTGCATCTCTTCATCTCGATCAAATTTACGCTATTGACTATTCTGAGTATCAAACACCATGCCTAATGATGCCTCAAAGAAAGGCTCTAAGACTACAGCCCGGGACCGTCATAGGCAGTTTCTAAAGACTACTTATGTTTCTGGTAGTAAATTGTTTTGCGATGCCTGCAACATCGTTCTAGACCATCACAGAAAATCATCTGTGGATAATCACATGAGGACTGAAAAGCATGCCGAAGAACTTTAAAATCTAACATGAATTGCACAAGTATCGAATCACTGGACCCCAAGCTGTGAAGAATCATTCCACCACTTCCATAGACCTGGAGCTTTTTTGGAAGTCTTGCAAGGAACAACTTCCCACCCTATCAAATTTGGCATTGCGTTATATGTATGCCACTGTCAATTCAGCAGATGCAGAAAAGGAGCTTTTCCCTCTATAATTTAATATTAAGTGACAGAAGAAGAGGGTTAAAGTTAAATGAAGAGAGTCTTCAGAGCCTTCTCTTCCTGTACTACAACAAATTTGTTGGGAATGACTTTCTTTTGTAGTTGATCTCATCTCATTATAAACCTTGAGTCTTCCAAATAAATATAATGCTCGTAAGCTCAAAATTGAAATACAAAGGATTTTTATTCGGGTAAAGTTTGGCTCTGTAGACTCTCTTCATTTAACATCTCTTAATTATAAATTCATATTTTTGTACTTTATTTTGTTTTCTTTTTCTCCCATTCGGACAATGGATGTTCTACTAGTAAGTTAGAAATAAAATATTAAAAACAAGAAATAATTGTGCGCTGTTAATTGAAAACAATGATTTAAATTTGCAATTTTTCCTTGCAATTTTTACCTTTTTTGCATGCAATTTTTTAAATTTTGAATGCAATTTTTGGCTTTTTCATTTGCAATTTTCCGCGGGGGACAGATAATTACACTTTTGTAAAATATGACGGCCATCTTGAATTTTAGGCGGCCATTTAGATTTTTTTTTCCCCAGACATATATGAGATGTTTTCTTTTTATTGTATGTTCTTTTGCTAGGATTTGGACATAACATTATCTCTTTAATCCACACAATCAATTGTGGAAACGCACGGACATTGCACATGGATTTTGCAAAAACTGCTTTTATGAGCAAAATCATGAAAAGTGATATAAACTCTGTTAAAGTATCATTATATTATTATAATCAAACAATATTTCGCATGCAAAATATCAATGTAATGTGCAACAACTTTTATCATTTTAATGGTATGGAATTCTGCTTTTATCATTTGATAAGAGGTATTTTCCCCTAGTTTTGCAAAAACATGAAATCATTGCGATATTTCAGGGACGATAACTCTGTCAAAAATGCATGGAATTTTTGTGACATTTTGCATGCATGTGTCAATTATAGTCACTAATAATTTTTCTTCTTTTTATGTATATAGAAATGTTAATACTTTTTGAGATAATTTAAAACATGTCTAATAATTAATATGGTGGCCATCTTGACTTTTTGGCATAAATTTTTCAAGGGCCATAACTCTTTTGATTTTCAATGAATCTTTGTGATTTTTGACATACATGCGTTTAATATAATATTCTTCAACTTTTTGTCTTTCGTGTTTATAGAAATGTCTTGTTTTCTTTTTTTAGATAATTACACGTTTTTATAAAACGTGGCATCCATCTTGAATGTTAGGCGGCCATTTTGATTTTTATTCCCAGACATACATGAACTGGGTTTTTTTTATCGTATGTCATTTTATTCGGATTAGAACCTAAAATTATCTCTTTTATCCACAATAATCAATTGTGGAAACGCACAAACATTTCACGTGATTTTGAATAAACTGCTACAATGAGCAAAATCATGAAAAGCAACAGAACTCGCTCAAATATCAATAGAATTAAATGATACCGCATGCAAAATGACAACATAATGTGCAAGTGCAATAACTTTTATTCTTCGAACGTTATCGAATACTGCTTTTATCATTTGATAATTTTGACGTATTTTCCATAGTTTTGTCAAAACACGAAACTATTGTCATTTTTCAGGGGCAATAACTCTGTTGGATATCAATTGAATTTTGTGAAATTTTGCATGCAGGTGTCAAATATGCTCATAAATAACTTTCCTTCTTTAATGTGAATCAAAATGTTCATGCTCTTTGAGATATTTGTTAAATTGTGTAAAATACGGCGGCCATCTTGGATTTTTGGCGGCCATTTTGATTTTTTTTGGCCCATTCACTTTTTAAACACTAGCCCATGGACTACATATATACTAAGTTTCATCCTTCTATCCTAATCTGAAGTATTGGCCCATTTTACGCACCTGCCAAAAGCCTACTACATGTATCAGGTTTCTCGCTTGCACAAATGTACACAACACAAGAAGAAGGGGATAAGAAGAAGAAGAAAAAGAAGAAGAAGAAGAGGAAGAAGAAGAAGGAAGGAGAAAAATAAAAATAGAAAAGAGAGAGAGTGGACAGAGAAAAGACAGACAGACAGACAGACAGAGAAAGAGAAAAATTGCTAAATTGTATGGCTTCAGCAGAATGGTTAGACTATCTCTAACAGTTGATTTTTCGGTTTATGGTTTATCAAATTCAAAGCATAAACTCTCTATGTTGTGGTAACATGTTCCAAAATTAGGTGTTCGGATCCAGAATCGCCAATCTTCGGATTATTGGGTACAAATAAAGAAAAAAATCCGTCCTCAGCTCATTTGTCTGTACAATGAGACATCCGGACAATCAAAGTCCGGACTATCGAGATATGTCTGTATATGTACAAGTATAATATCGAAAGCTTCATTAACTCGTAATTTGAATTTATGTAAAAATCTGAAGAAATTAAACCAAAGACAAGGAAATGTAATAAATATCATGACAATTTTGCTTACATTTTTTAAATTATCATGATACTAATAATATACGACTTCAGAAATTGCATATATCTTTAATCTTAAGAAATAAGTTTTGATTTATGAAATAAAATGAAAATACAGATTTTAATTTTAATTTTCACACCATGAATTATGTCTGTGTCCTATCTACCAGGCTAGAAGATTTGTCCCATGCAGCCTATGAAGGCACAATTTCTTGTCAGCGCACCATTGCAAGTATTTTTCCTGGAGATGGTTTTCAATGTTGAAACCGCAGACAGTTGGCCAGTAGAAATACTCCAGGTAATTGGTACAAAATCATGGTTTATTTAATGTCTTTCTTATATAGCAATGCATCATTATCTTGTAACATATACATCTTTGCCTTGTATTCTTAACCTTTTGCTAAGGGGTTTTGTATTTTAACGCTTAACCCTTTCTCAGGCGGGTCCCGTATATTTGCATGCCGCTAGTCACTCTAAGCACACCTGCTGTAATGCCAGGTCCTGACATTTGCTTCACTTCTGGCCTCCCAGGAAGACAAAGCGTTAGCAGTGCACTCAAAGATAGGTTTTGGGAATACCTCTATTCTGACCAATTACGTTGATCAACCCACGCCACGCCAAACAGAGAAAGTCTTATTCTAAAGGGGTAAAAGTGATTGTTTATTTTCGAGTCTAACACACACTCAATATTTTTCTTATAAAGAGATACACACAGACCTCTATTTCAAATGCAGGCTGTGGACCCTCTGCAAAGTGGACAAAACCATGTTTAGGGTTGACTAATCAGGGGGAGCATTGTGTCGATGGTTACCATATATTGTCAAACGTCACATATATCAAAAATACATTTCCACCTCTTTTTTCACATATGAATGAAGAGATTAAAGTGTTGAAAGTACAGGGGAAAATTGAAGCTTTCATCTTTCAGCGACCAGCAACAAAGGAGCTTTGATTTTCAAACACGTCCATTTCATGGTCATGATGACATGTGGTATCTGGACAAGAGGAAGGGCGGCCATTTGAAGTGTATAGACATAAGAAACTACAAGAATCTATCTTCCTACTGTATAGAAAGGACTAAGAGGGAAACACATCCAGAAATGGGGGGAAGATGTGAAAACCACTGATTGCGCAAGGGGCGGGTCTGTTTTGGAGTATGTGGGGAATTTATTTAGAAAACTTAGTAAATCTTTTGGACTGACGTAAATTTCGAACTAAGCGCTTCAAGTACAGCAGTCTCCGCCAAATTGCACTCGCTCAAAATGCATGATTTGTCATAATGCACATTTTTTCATGTAACTATATTTTACAACACTAATTATCCCCTCAAAAATGCAACAACGATTGGCTTGACTTCACCAAAATGCAACAGGTTTTTGTAAGTCCATCTTCAATTTGTTGCATTTAAAGAGTCAATTCCGGTAAAAAGTAAAGTTGACAAACATCTTCTTGCCTAGTCTCAGTGACAAAATCTGTCATGTACGTGTGTTCTATGTGTGTGTATTTGTGGGGGGCATTTAGATTTATGTTAACATGTGTGCACATACACACAACAATTATGCAACTAGTCCGTCAAAATATGCACTTTTGCCAAAATGCATGATATTTTCATCACCCATAAGCATTGCAATTTACGGAGACTTCTGTATATGTATCATGACTGAGGTTGTCTTTACTCTCTGGTTTCAAAATTTTCCATTTATTCCTTTTATAACCCATAGCCCAAACTTTGGTTCAGCTGTGTCGTGGTAATGATCCTGACACTCAGAGATTTGCCTTGCAGTCCCTTGAAGTGCTGGCTATTGAATGCCCTGATCTCATATGTGCACAGGTTTTTGTACCAAGATTTTTTAAATAGAATAATATAGAGAACAATATGTTTTTAAAATTGTTACAAAACAAATACAGATTTAATATATTGTAACATAGAAAATGCCTCACTGTATCAGATGTACGGCCTATTAATTTTTTATTAAGTGTTCCTGATGGTTTAGGTTTTATCTTTCCTGAAAAACCATAGTCTCTAATCGCTGTCCTGAGACCAAGATAAACTTGCTGAAAGAAGCGAAGTCCAAAGCAAATTTTAGTAAACATGTTTTCAATAATCTTTACCATTTATCTTTTCTTGTTTTATTTTATTGGCTTATTTTGATCATTTTTTTCACTTGTTTCTTTCTTTATTTTATTCACTTATACATTTATTTATTTAATATATTTTGCTGATAACTAATATTTTAGGCTCCTGACAGTTCAAAGCAACTAGATAATCAATCTTTTCAGTATGCGATGAGACAATGTATAAATTCCAATTGGATTCAGCTCTGTTTGCTCTGGCTAAGTGCCTGTTTGCCTTTTCCCAACCACCTATCTCTTTAATGGAAATTTGTATTACACGCCTTAACTCTTATATGGGCATCTAAAACCCAGTACACCGAAGGTAAAATGGGAACTGATAAAGAAAGAAAGAAACTCTTTAAAGCCCTGAACAACGCTATGTCAGTGTTCGGTAGCCATTCACGCTTTGACTGAACAACGCTATTAGTGTTACTCTAATATTATTTCGTTTGACTCAAGTATGTTTTATTTATAATCAAAGGGAAATCACTCTACTTATGCACATGCCCCATGAAGGTGAAAGTGAGAAAACTAAAAAACAACTGGAAAAATCTTGTGTTTTTTCTGTGTGTTTTTTGCTTATTTTGGTGTTCTTTCTTCAATCCTGTAAATCCGGTGATTTTTGTTTACAAATATGGTTTCTGAAGTTCATTTAATGCACTTTTCCGAGGCCGTGCTCGACGATTGACAGCTCAACTTAGAACTCTGTACTATTGATGAAGGTTCTGATTTAGACGATGATGAACTAGGTAACTTGATGTACAATTTGTTGAGTTGGATGGTGATTTACCTATGGAAGACAGTGACGATTCTGAGGATCTAGTGATCCCAGTAGTGTAAATACCTATTTTCATTAGTTTATTTATGTTGATTTGAAACTGTGTTTAATTCTGTTATTTTGATGTATGATTTGTCTTTCTATCTCTCATTCTGAAGCTTGTTATAAATATTTTAAAATAAGTCGTCTGCACGCATCCTAGACCCAAAAAAATTCGGGAAAATGAAGAAATAATTCTGGCTTTTAAGAGTAAGACACACATTTCTAGCATTATTATGGATACATACTTTTTATGATCTTAATCAACTAAAAAGTGAGATTGTTTTGCAAGTCAGCATATATATACTCTCTCTTACAAAAAAATCTGCACACTTTTAATTCTGGTTTTTCCATAAAGACATTGTCTATGGGTGAACTTTTTATGTTTGTGCTCATTGCTAAATTCAAAAGCTAAACTTAATATTAAAGGACAGTTTCGATGCACTCATGTGTGCATGTGCAATACATGCTTTTGCTGTTTCCCCGATATATTGGCTCACTGATGTGTACTTTTTGTCAAACTGGTCATTTAGCTCACTGGCTTTCATAGACCCTATTCAACTGTTCTGTTTGATTCTATACCATTATGCCATTAATTCCTATAGAGGAGAAAACTGCATTTCCTCTCCATGCTGGAACAAGCATATCTGTGATAGCACCAATGTTTAATGTTCAGCTACATACAGTTTATGCATTACAAAGACAATTTAATGCAACTGGACTTGTTACTGACTTGCCACGTCCCGACGACCTCGGATTACAACACCTGCAATCAATTGCATCATCTGTGTTCAGCATCTCTGCGAAATATGTTCTAGATGATGGCAAAGACTACTAGGACTTGCCAAAAACATGTCAACAGGGCAGTTACAAGAAGACTGACTGAGGGTGGCATTCGAGCCTACAGTCCTGTTAGAAGACACAACCTGTAACCCTGGTAAGAATATAGGATGAATTGGGCATGGCTGTGCAGGAGCGTTCATTTAGTTTCTCGCTGACCGTCTAGCTTGACCTCGGTGAGAGGTCAGCGAGAGTTTGCAGCGGGTGCATGTAAAGCGTGCCGTTACTTTCGGCGTAGGTTGTGTTTAACATGGCCTATTGAAAACAACTACGAACACCACGAGACGGTTTAAATTCACTTTCATTTGACTAAAAACAAAAAGATCAGTTTATTTGTTATCCTGACACACTTTTAATCAGACATTTTCTTATATGATAACTATATTAATAGGTACAAACCGGGCAAAGTTTGACATATTTAAAGACATCATCTCACTTCTTTTATGTCGATTTTTGCACATTTTGCTACATTTTTTTTTTAAAGTATACAATAAGAAAGAAAAAGAATTTACCATTTTAACTGTAATTACCGTGATTCCCGCCCACGTCTGGTTTTCTCATAATTGGCATTTCCGGATGGTTACCTCTAATGCACACATCATGGCGCTGTCGATTGCAAACACTCAGCTCCTCATTGACCTTGGTATGCGTTTTACTAACTCAATTGTCTTTATAGGCACTGTTGTATCATCCAGTACATGAACATTCCTTGGAAAATATAATGTTATTTCTGCTTCCTTGAAAAACAATAACATTATGCAACATATTGATATGCGATATACATGTAGATGACTATTGTCAAACAGTTTGTAAGGACATACCCTCCATTGTGTCTCGTTAAATAAACGAGATATTTAGTCACAGTTCACCATATAAAATGTACAGTTGCCGCACAATAAAGCCGTAATGAAAGATGCTACAGTGTCTGTGGTGATAATGTTTTAGTTTTATGATTTCTTTTTCTTATTGGGTGGCACTAGTGATTGTAATCGTTGTAATGTTTGTAAAAGGCTGGTATTCATGACTGTGTGTAATTGTGATGATTCATTTCTTCTTGCATTTGCCCTCTTCTCTAGTTTTGCAACTGTTGAATCAATAAGCTCCCCACCCTGTTCACCTAAAAAACCTAATCCCAGTCTGTGTTGTTCAATAAAAGGAGTGCAGTGTTTCTAATTTATGATGTTTATGAAGGATATTTGTAGGGAACAATTTATGGTACAGCTTCATGTACTTGTCTTTCTTGGTGTGAATGAGAGCTATAGTTTTTTCATCTATTGGCCATGTGTGTGAAATGAGTGAATGAACGGGACTAAATGCTTCATTTATGCTATTGAATTGACTTCTGATCTGAAATGATTTGTCCAGTACCTTCACTTTGTCTGTACATTCCAATGTTCTTGATACGATTTGTTTTGTGAGCTGTGTATTTCACTCTTTCTTATGAGACACCAGAAATAAGGATATGTACCACAGGCACCAGAAAGACCATAAGCCATTGTCAAAAAGTCATAATCGCCAAAAATGAATAATCTAATCTCTCTACCTTTCCACATTATACCATCTAAACTTTCAAGCGGTGTCTTGAGTTCTTCAAAAAATATATCCAGATTTTCTCTGTTATCTTTTGTTCTAGCCATTGCTACCAAAATGCTATTGAATTTGGAATTTGGACGTGTGGTATTGGCCACGGCTAAGGATTGTTTTAAACTTCCTTTTCCGTGGTCCGCTCCTGCCTTGATCCATATCTCGTCTGCTGGAATATTCCCATCGTGAATTTTCTTCTTGCAATTTAAGCACACAAATAAAGAGTGACAACCTTCAATGTCAATGTTTATATCAAAATATAATAAAAGATCATCTTTAAAACAAACGCATGAAGTTTTAGAACAATACTGTCGTCTTTGCTGATGTTTTAAAACACGTTCACGTTCACCACAGGAACGGCACAAGTCATTAACAAGACTGTTATGTGAAACAATGGAATGAGCCATCATAAGGAAATCCTGCTATAGATAAGAAAAATATTCACAACTCACGTTGTATGGGTCGGTTATGTGCATGATTATCACAGATTGAAGAACAATAAAAGTATATTTGATTGAAACAAAGACAACTAATTTTGGCTTAACCAGGTGAAGATATTTAGATATTAGCTAATGATGGTTAATCGCTAATCACTGTAACACAAGGAAGAATACCCTACCAATGGAAATAGCACAGTCTGAAAGCACAGAAACGTAACAATTCAGAGATGGTGAGAAAACGATGTTCGCTTCAGTGGCATCCGTGGAATAACAGGGCAAAACAAGTGATATCACGCCGATATCAGCGCAATAATGGGGAAACCTGTTGCACGCAGGGGGAATTCCCCTGGGTGGTCACTGACAAATGATTTATTGCGCGCCGCCCGGCGAACTAAAGGAACGCTCACAGCACTAGCCTGCACAACCGTGTGGGCGATACAACACCGCAATGAGGCGTTTAGCTCCTACTGCCAATCTGTCCCATGATGCATTGCGCGATATCCCAGATCGGTGGTAGCTCTTTTGCATG
>JAXRKP010002161.1:60000-66630 GCA_037039925.1 Doris montereyensis | reverse complement strand
CTTCCTCCTAATGATCAGGAAAACAACCAAACGAACCACGAACAAAATTATTTCTTATGAGAGATAATTTATAATTCTAGAAAATTTGCTAAGACTCTTTTTACAAGGAGAGAAAATACCCAGCATCAACCGGAAAATCACCTTTATTTTGTATACAAACCGTAAGATAGCCGTTGTAGCTTTAGTGTTTCTAAGACTTTTATATGTTGATTAATCTTTCCCTTTGCGTTTTCTATAGATTTTGACATCAAGCTCAGTATGGTGTTATTATGAGGAATCAGTATTTATAATTATAAATTATGTAAGCAGCTAATCGACTAATTTAAAATCATTCTATACAGGAAATAAAATGGGGATCTAGAAAAAAAGAATAATTACGTTTAATGTTGGATTCCAAACATGGCAGCATTTTGTTTCCTGAACCTAACCTAACCTCTGACGCCGCCCCCGCCCCCCCCCCTTTCCTCCTCTCTATCTCACTCTCTCTCTCTCTCTCTCTCTCTCTCTCTATCTCTCTCTCTCTCTCTCTCTCTCTCTCTCTCTCTCTCTCTCTCTCTCTCTCTCTCTCTCTCTCTCTCTTTCTCTCTCTCTCTCTCTCAATCTCTATCTATCTCTCTCTCCATCTCTCCCTCTATCTCTTCCTCCCTCTCTCTCTCTCTCTCTCTCTCTCTCTCTCTCTCTCTCTCTCTCTCTCTCTCTCTCTCTCTCTCTCTCTCTCTCTCTCTCTCTCTCTCTCTCTCTATCTCAATCTCTATCTATCTCTCTCTCCATCTCTCCCTCTATCTCTTTCTCTCTCTCTCTCTCTCTCTCTCTCTCTCTCTCTCTCTCTCTCTCTCTCTCTCTCTCTCTCTCTCTCTCTCTCTCTCTCTCTCTCTCTCTCTCTCTCTCTCTCTCTCTCTCTCTCTCTCTCTCTCTCTCTCTCTCTCTCTCTTTCTCTCTGCCCTGCCCCCTCTCTACCTCTCTCTCCTTCTCTTTCTCCTTAACCCCCTCTCTGTCTCTCTCTCCCTCCCCCTCCTTATATGTCTCCCTGTCTCTCTCATAGTCATAAGATCTTTTAGCCAGCGTTTGAACACAACGATCTAGCTTTACGTGAAGATTGGAAACACCTGGGGATATATTATAACATTTTTGCTGTTTTTGTCAAAGTGCGCGCAGGTAATTAGTTGAAGCTTTAAATTAAGTTCAGTACATGTACGTCAGCATATTAATGTTGTTGATATATTTCACTCTCATGAATCATAACCAAAAAATACAACGAGATGTGCTTGAAAAGCAGACAACATATTACATGTATTATAATCACTTCACGTTGATCTTCAAATACCGGTAACGTAAGAGTGTTAACGGGGTTTTCCCATCCTGCTTGAAAATTGATTGTGTGTATGTGTGTGTAGGCGTAGGAGTCTCACAGGTCTTGGCATTGGTGCCTAATCCGGAGCTTACGTACGATCAATTACGTTATTAATAAGCGAGCGAATGTAAATTAATGAACTGTTGGTTGATTACATTGTCATTATAATCGTACTAGTTTGGAAGTAGGGTCGAACACGTCATAACAATATCTATCAGGCTTTTAAATAAACTAGATCTCTATAAAATCTACAATTAAAACAAGGACAGAATATTATTATATTATTATTATTACGAACAAACGTGGGCATAGTAATAAAAAAAAACCCGTGAGGAATGTGTTTGTTGTTAATCTACATGACATGAATAAATAATTAATTTTCGGTGAATGGGCCTGAATAATGGTATGTCAACGTTAAAGCGTTCCTCCATTTGATCTGTCAACCGTGAGGAATGTTTAAACCTAGTTAGGTTTGGTTTGTCTCCGTTCGTATTCAATTGACAGTTAGGTAGACTGACATATATGGGTGGTGGTATGCTGACATATATGGCTGGTGGACTGACATCTATGGGTATACCTAGCGTAGTTGTAGTATTGATAAAGGAGCTGATTCGTCTTGCTTGATTGAGTGTATGACTATGAATGTTGGCATTGTTTTGAGCGAGAATGTTAGGGGCCGCTGCGCCTTTTGCTAACACGTCATATATATCTATTATTATTATTATTATTATTATTATTATTATTATTATTATTATCAATCAGGCCTTTTCTGTCTTCCACTTCAGATAAGATTTGAATTCAAATGACCTGGGTGTAAATATTAATTAATAATATATTATGTATCGTCAGTGAAATTGATTGCATGTGTAAAAATAGTGATATTTAAACGACGACATCCTTGCATTTGGTACAAGAGATGATGGCGCAGGACCGGACCGAGTGAAGTGGAGAAACCTCATTGGCGACCTATACACCACCCGGAAGTCAAGGGTTAAATCAGTGCGTTTGATAAGGAAATATGGTTATTACTTTTTTTTTTAATGTATTGTTATGTACTTCAAAGAAGACTAGGTAAAAAAATGTTTATCCAGATACTGTTTATTCCACAATGAGGTCGACTGTGTGTCAATGATGTACATTCAAATCTTATATAATATATTGTCCGTGATTTACAATGAAAGGAGATACTTTTTTTAAATATCCAGATACTATTTTATTCCAAAATGAGGCTGACTGACTGGTGTGGTGTAGTTAGTGTTACATGATGTATATTGAAATCCCCAAGATCCCATAAGTTGTGGATGTGGGTAAAACTGAAATCAAATTGAAATGTCCTGATTCATAATAAAAGGGGAGCATTAGATGTTGTGAAAGTTTCTAGAGTGACTGCGTTGATTTGCCTTCAAAATACAAATAATATTATGTTTTATTTATGACCAGATCACGTCTAATAATTATTTGAATCAAATAAATACTTGATGGAAATACAATTAATTGTTTATCTTCTTCATTTGTTGACACTTTCTTGGCTGTGAGTAAATCTTTGTGTGTGTGTAGATATATTATTATTAGTATATATGTGTGTTAATCTTATTCATTTGTGAGTGTAAATAGGTTGGGGTTTTTTGTGAATCTATTTTTGTGTGCGTAGGTCAATATGTTCTCTTCGGTGCCTTTCCGTTTAGATCGGCACTTGTGTGTAAATCTGTGCGTGTGAACGAGAGAGAGAGAGTGTGTGTATGTGTGCGTGTACTGTAAGATGAATCAACATCTATCTGCTTTCCTGAATGCAATTTTATCTCTTTGAAAGAATGAAAGTCAAGTCTGTTCTTAATCTCTTTTTCTTTCCTGACCTTTTTGTTGTTGCACCCTTTCTCGTTAAATATTACATTATTGTGAATGCCGGATGTGATGTCATAACTGAACGGAGCACGACCTAATTAGATTTCCGTCTGTTGCTGTGTCAGATCTGTGGCGGCAAATAAGGAGCACAGTGTCTTAAAATACGTGAGGAAGGTAACTGCCACTCAAATGGAAGAGGAAGATAAGAAAATTATGTTACCGTAAAGAAAGATAAAAAATAAAATATAAAAAAAGTTAAGTTAATAAATAGCAGTCTCGAAATAAAGCGTCATGAATTTCCAGTTAGTTTCGAATGTTTTATGTTCTTTTTTTAGCTTACTTGTTTCGTGTACCTTTTTCATCTGTTAAATGTTGCTGTACTCCCAGTTCAAATGAAACAGATGGAAATAGTAAGCGTAACGGAAGTCATTTAAATTTAAAGTATCTTCTTCCTCACTTTAAATAGAGGGACTACGATAGCTTACACAGCAACAACATGCTTATTGTTTATTGCATTCTTGTAAAACCAGGGTTACATTACTCTAGGGTGTATGGTTTGTAGGTGCTACTGATATGGTCTAATTATTCCTTTTCACTCTTTCACTTACCTTTCATCTCGCTGTTTCCTCTTAATTCACCTGAGATCACTGCATATGGTGAACATGATAAATTCTATACAATGAAACATAACTATTACTGGGAAAAATCGGAAAGTTTTACCGAGGAAAAATTGAATACGCGTAAAAATTCAACCACCCTACCCTCTCCCATCCAAGGTAGATGGATTGACATCTCATCTAGCCCAATGGGAGACGGACGACTAACAAGGTGGTCCTGTGTGTAGATCACAACAAATTATAAATCCTACCAAAAACCCAGACCGAGATCACCTGAGCTATGGATGTCAATGTCAGTAAGATCAAATATAATCAAATAATAACAATAATAATAGGAATAAGAAGAAGAACAACAACAATAATAATAAGAAGAAGAAGAATGATAAATAATAATAATAATAATAATAATAATACATGTAATTATAACAAAAATAATAATAATATTATTGTTATTATCATTATCATCAGCATTGTTATTATTATTATTATTACTATCGTTATCATTATTGTTATCAATATCATTATTATTATCATCATCATTGTTATTGTACTATCAGTATTATTACTATAGATGGGAGTGGCAGTGGGATATAAATGTAGACCTCAACAAGGGCCGCCAGACGCAACCTCAGCTGACATTACATTACAATCATTCATTGACTCACGAGAGCGGTGAGTTTGACTGCAGGTCCTGAGAAGGACCGTCAAGCTATGGAGAACGCTGACATCGCAACTGTAGTGCCAATGGACAGGGTAGAGGACAGCGTGCACCGCCGGGTACCGCTCGTGACTCTCGCCAAACAGAAATAGGAATAAGACAGAGTTGATTTCATTGACGATTTCATAAGTTGAAAAAGCAAGTAAGATTGAGACAACAGTTAGGAGTTGATTTCATAAGTGGCGAGAGATCAAACCTGGGATCCCATTAGATCCTCCGCTTCTCCACTCGTTCAGTACCTTGTTGTGTTTCTGACAAAGCGTTGTGACAAAAAGTAGTGACAAAGACCGGGACGGCATCAAAGTAATCAACAACAATCAGTATAGCATCCGTCAGCAATGGCGAGAGACTTTATTTCTTGAACAGATTATTCATCACACAAAATCATAATAGCAGGGCAGCGGTCAGGCAGCGCATCTCTTTCATCTCTCCGTCTCAGATAAACCGGGCAGGCAAGGCAAGGCACGGCACACACTCACAATACTCACATCACCAGTCACACCTCTTTTTTTCATACATATCCTAACGGGAAGAACTGTAATAAACACAATGATGAAGAATATTTATCTTAGGACAAATTGGCCCCTGTTACATTATTATTATTATTATTATTATTATTATTATTATTATTATTATTATTATTATTATTATTATTATTATTATTATTATTATTATTATTATTATTATTATTATTATTATTATTATTATTATTATTATTATTACTATTATCATTATTACTATTATTATTATTATTATTATTATTATTATTATTATTATTATTATTATTATTATTATTACTATTATTATTATTATTATTATTATTATTATTATTATTATTATTATTATTATTATTATGTCCTTATTATTAATAGCGCCACCTTCGTATCAGCATGATTCATGGAGACTTCAATAAAAGGAGATCTTATTTATTACGTCCTTCCCACCACTGGTCCACTCGACCTTGCAAACAACTATAATGACCCATTGTATTATTTCCTGCTTTGTTTATAATATAGCCATGATATTATATACACTGTCATGTCATTACATTCAGCGGTTAGTGGAAAAGGTGGAGTGGAAAGCACACTTTTATGTTTAAAGGGAAAAACCATTTTTAGCAGTCTCTCTCTCTCTCTCTCTCCCTCTCTCTCCCTCTCTCTCTCTCTCTCCCTCTCTCTCTCTCTCTCTCTCTCTCTCTCTCTCTCTCTCTCTCTCTCTCTCTCTCTCTCTCTCTCTCTCTCTCTCTCTCTCTCTCTCTCTCTCTCTCTCTCTCTCTCTCTCTCTCTCTCTCTCTCTCTCTCTCTCTCTCTCTCTCTCTATCTATCTATCTATCTATCTATCTATCTATGTATCTATTTATCTATTTATATATCTCTTTCACTCTTTCCCCCCCTCTCTCTCTCTCTCTCTCTCTCTCTCTCTCTCTCTCTCTCTCTCTCTCTCTCTCTCTCTCTCTCTTTCCTCTTTCCCCCCTCTCTCTCTCTCTCTCTCTCTCTATCTCTCTCACATACACACACACACACACACACACACATATATATATACACACACACACATTCACACACATTCACACGCACACAAACACAAAAAGTACACAATCGCAAACACACATATGCAATCTTCGTCATAGAATTTTAAAGAAGGAAAGACTGGATAAAACTTAACTTTTGTTTCTTGTTTTAAACCAATGAGCATTATTGTAATCTATTCCTAAGCGGGAGCACGTCACGAAGTCACAGTTAAGTTAGCTTATTTTATTCTTATTCTTTTTTTTAATCATATCCCACCGCTGCCCTGTTGTCATCATTATCTTTAACTTTAAATTTTGTTCATAGAAAATAGGTGGACAAGTTTACGAAAGGTGGGGTTTTTTGTTTTGTATAAATTTCTTTGTTCTTTTTATTTGTATCTCTTTTTTTGCGGGGCGAGGGGTGGAGGTGGGAGGGTGGTTGTTTGGTGGGATTTTTTTTTCGATTTTTTCGGGGTTTTTTGTTTTGTTTTGTTTCTTTTATTTTTGATGGGGATTAACGGAGTTGTTTGGTTACGTGCGTGTGTGTGTGCGTGTGTGTGTGTGTGTGTGTGAGAGTGTGCGTGAGAGAGAG
>JAXRKP010002161.1:0-55000 GCA_037039925.1 Doris montereyensis | reverse complement strand
TATTTTATCGGTAACTCAATATAATATAATAATAGATACAGGCACCCATACATGGGCCTATCCAAAGATCTTAAAAAATAGTACTATTATAAGGTCTTTGGGCCTATCATAATAATAATAATAAAATATTTTATTTTTAGAGTTATCTCGCTTTGTATACCGTTACACAAAAACTATAATGACAACATGCTTAATTTACCCCGAAGCCCAAGTCAGTTGACTCATATTTTTCTGTTTTTATTTTGCTAGCTTTGATGCTCTTACCCTGTTAAACACTTAAGTTTTTTTTTTTTTGAATACGTAGTATTCATTTGTCAGGGCTATTTTGTCATCCGTGAAGTTCATACTCTCCAATTACTGAAGCCTAAAAAGTAAACAATCCTTCAGTTGGACCCCAAGAGATCTCCACATCAGAATCATTATCATCGTCAATCTCAAACAAAAGACCATCCTGTCTGGCCTCATAGGTTTTACAAGGACTGTCTATTCTATTACGGTTTATTCCAACCATCATTGTCTTAGGTGACCGCAAATCAACCTTTGATATAACGAAATATTTTCATATTGCTCCAAGGTCAAAGTATGTATTCTATAACCTCATCCCAACCCAATCTGGAAGGACAACCAGTACTACCACCATGATTTCATCAGACTGTGATAGATCTAGATTCCAGTAGTGACACTTGTTTTCATTATCACCATACCTGACCCTGCACCACCCCCAAACTCTAGAGACCTGTATTAAAATATATAATATGATTATATCTAGATCTATGTGCCATCTTATTTATATTATAACGGCATGCCACATTTGTTTTTCAAACGGTCATAACATGTAAGTCCACAATATATTGATTATAATTATCATAGGTTTAAACTAAATAAGAGATTATATTTGTCCTTCAAATGATGAAACAAATAAATGCACTTTTCTTTCATCTTTTTATTTAAATTTTGATGTTTTAGAGGCCTTGATCGGTATTCCGAATTAACAATTGATGAACTTAGGACACAAGGAATCAATATTATAATAATAGTGGACTATCATTGGGCCTATCATAATAATAATAATAAATATTTTATTTTTAGAGTTATCTCCTTTGTGAAAAATCAATAAAAACTATAATGCCATGGCCTCCACCCTGAATAATGGCCACTTTCTTTCTTTATCAGTTCTCACTCTGCCTTTTGGTGTATGGGTTCAGATTCCCGAGATGATCTTTTTCTCCAGGATGCCCTGTCCTGGCATTTTCTGTTTCCTTCCAAAAATGTTAAATATCTATGCTTTAATGCCTCTTTATATTTTTCTTCCTCATTTCTCTGATGCCTATCTTTTTGGTCTTTTATCTTGAGCTTTAACTCTTTTCCATTTATTGCCTAACATTCCATGTTCCAAAAAATCAGTCCATGTTCGTTTCAATGTTTGTCGTTGAAAGGTCAAGCCAGGTGTATTAAATTTATTTCTGTGAATCAGTTTGGTTTATAAGCATATGATTATATCTAGATCTGTACCCTAAGTAGATGGTGGCGGCTGCCACCTTGAGGCCCCTTACTAGGCCTTGTTATTTTATAATGTCAGGGTTAACTCCCCTTAGCCTTTATTTGTCCTTCAAGACCAGCCTGCAAGGCAGCAGGTTTTTTCTTTTAGGGTTAACTCCTTTAGCCTTTGGTATTCGGTAACAAGACCCACCTGCAAGGACAGCAGGAGACTCGTGGAGGCGGGATTATCTACTCAAATTACAGGTGCTTACCTGTCCACTGCCGGAATAATGGTCACAAAAGACCTCCATATCAAATAGTTAACAATATTAACCGTCTGGCCACTTCTTTTAGTAATTGCATTCACTTACGGGTCAAACGATGCATCAATTTTCAGGATGTCCTTGATAGAATAGATGTTGGTGTGGGGTTTAAATATCTACTCTTTGACCCCTCTTTTATACACACACACTCATTTCTCAGTCATCTTTTGGTCTTTTATCTTGTTGAATCCCCCAACATTCTTTATGTTCCAAAAATCATTCCTCCTTCGTTTCAGATGTTTGTCGTTGAACTTCCATATATATATAAATTTATTTCTGTATGTGACACTCAAGCAAAAGCTTTCCTCATATCCCCCTGCAAGGCAGCAGGTTGTTTTCTTTAGGGTTAACTCCTTTTAACATCTAATGGTCACAAAAGACTTTTATATCAAATTTAACAATAAATAACCATCTGGCCAATTTCCTTGCGGTCATTTGTGATTTCTGAATTCTTTTTTATAATCCCCACTAAGGATAATTGCCTCAATTCAGATGACAGTGTGTGAAAGCAGGAAGCAAAATTCATATCTTTAATTAACATCTAAAGTAATAATTATTTGCAGTCATTTGTGATTTCTGAATTCTTTTTTTAAGGATATCAGCAATGTAGTTGGAGCCTCAAAAGACTGCACAAATTGAGACTGTTGTAATAGTCAAAAATACCAAATGTAGTGATTACTTACATTACCAGTCCAGATAAAGAAGTCTTGAATAAATACACTTCATTCATTTTTATATTTTGCAGGTTTTGTGAAGGGTCTGACGAGGGAGCTCCACCCTTGGTGTAATGAGGTATAATGTCTTTCATCTCACTGTGAATGAAATCCCTTTATCACCCTTATTCTATCTAAGTAACTTAATTGCTAAGTTCTGTTGTCATAAAGCATTTATATATCTTTTATTTTAGATTTGGCAAGATTAAGACTAGAAATGAAGAGCTGTGGGGAAAGTCTGGACAAAAATCAATAAAGGTCAAGATTTGATTTGACACCGTGAATGGCAATGGACACCCTAAGAAAAGAAGCGAACTAGACCTCCAAAGTAGAACTCACAGGGAGGCAGGGTTAAACCATACGAGACATGAAAACACTGTGTGAAAAAGATAGAAGATAGGGCATACCCGGAGAGAGTTTGGAAAGATTGCTCAAGACAGAGGAAAGTGGAAGATACTATTGATGATGATGTCTGGTGGTGTTGGTCCCGAACTGCTGATTCCTCATCTGAGGCAGGCGTTGGTAATCACGGTTTCCATTCTTTTCTGTCATTTGAGGATCTGATGCACTGCTGCGGTAATTTAAATCTGGTTGTAATGTTGACTGAGGGGTATTAATAGACTATTTACTTTCTTATATAGTGCTGTGTGTATTTGATTTTATTATCTAAGAATATGCTGCCTAACAGCACGGTCCATCTACCAACAAGCTATTACATGTATCTGGAAACATTTTTTTCTTTAAATTGACCCCTTAACAACACACGGGACCAGCAAACAAGAGGATTTTTCCCTACTGTTAATATCTATTTTCTTATGTACATATAAGAGATTGTTATCAGGGGACAGTCTTAGTTTGATACCTGCAAGAGATTTTCAAACACTTGAAGCTTTATACATTTAATAGTCCACAGATATGTATATGTTCAGTTTACCGCTTTTAGTCGAATATTGGCCTGGCCGTTGCCTCAAGAAAATGTCTGATTACAGTTGTCCGATAGGTGACCATGCATTTTATAGACAGGTTTCAGGAGCTCAAATCTCAGAGTGTGTGTAACTGCGACATTTGCATTTCAACATACTCATCATATGTTGCAGAGCTGTGAGTTTGAAAATTCGTAAATCAGATAAAAAGGAAAGATAAACCGAGAAGGGACGGATAGACAAAGAGAGAGACACACAAAAACAGAGAGGACAGAAAGCGGACGAAAGGCATGAAGGGAGGGAGAGAAGACAGAGATGGAGAGGGGTGAAGTGAGAGAGTGAATAACAACAGTGAACAGAGACATGCATTACATACAGGCTAGCATTCTGGCAGTCTTATCCGGTCTCCAGAAACAAAAAGTGTGAATACATAATACCTATGATATGAGTTGAGAGCACAAGGATGATATCATGTTTACATTCGACTGTCTTTCATAGATCATGGTTCAATTCAAAGCACAATATTTTGTGATGTACTATAGGAGTGGATTAAACTGGATGTGTCAATGCTGTTTCAAACAGTTTGTGAAAGTTCCTGATTGCTCTGAAATCTCTTGGGTGTGCGGTGTGTCCGATAATACAAAGTATTAAATTGTTTCCGATGAGTGTCCGATTAGCAATTTCGGATCTCTTATAGAGAACAAGAGAATATATATTTGTTCCCAACAATTGTGTCAGATTAGACGGTATGTCTGATTAACAGCTGTAGACTGTATTTAAATCATGTACATTTTGTTTTTAGATAGTCTCTCCTTCTGGCAGAATTGACATTCGAACAGCTTCTTAAGACCTTCATACCCCTGGAAAGAGGGATCCTTTCCCATTTCTTGTAGAATTAAGTAGGGTAATGCGAGTTTGTAATCATTATGACACTGATTCTAAAGCCCTGGCTGGCCAAGGTTTTTTTGTTCATAACATTGTACTCTACTGAAAGGTACTTCCTCTGCTTTCTGCTCTTGACTTAGGTGTAAAATAGGTATCAAGCTATAGAACATTTTATCAGAGCTCTAGTATGAAATACTTAACAGATGTCTATACTGTATGCTCCTCAGGGATTTAAGAAATGTTTTTCCCAAGGACACGACATCAGATTATACATAAAAGTACAACATCAACCAATCTTGAGTCTTGACTGTCTACCACTAGACTGCCAATGCAATAGATTTAAATTAAATGTATTATTTTATTATTGGTATTTGTATTTATTTTTAGTATTAATGAATTTGTGGTGATGCACATGTACATGTAAGTGCCTTGTATTTGTATATTTTAAGGATTGAAAAGAAAAAAATGTGTCTCAAATATGGTATGCGATTCTTAGCTTTAAATGCTGTATAAACAAATGATTTTACTCTTCTTCTTTTTCTATTCCTCAGTCTTCTGTGGCAATGAAACAAAATCATTTTAGGTGGAATCTGTCTGGATGAATCTAAGCCTTGGTGAAAGAGTTGGCGTCTCGTCTGATTGTACTGAAGAGATTGGGCAGCATTCAATGTTCAGGAGCAAGTAGCATTACAACTGTGTTTTCACACTCATGTGTAAAGACAATTCTCTACTATGAAATAAAATTGTTTGAAATATCAACTTCTTGGTTTCCAAACGTGTTGAATCAACCTTTATCTTTTTGTGTGCCTATACCTATACAGTGGTGTGTTTTTTAAATTTATTTGTTTCACTTGTTTTGCAATGGATGTTTTCATTGTCTGCTAAATTTAGGAATTTAGCTTCATGACATTTGTAATAATTTCCTGTAATTGAATTTATTTAAATGTCTGTACTTTATAGGTACTACTTTAAGTTAGGTCCTATCTCTTTTCCTTTCACTCTCTGACATTCTTTTATCTTGCTTTTTCCTCCTACTCTTGATATGACTGCATACATATACAACTGTACATGTATTATTAAATTTAAAAATAGGTGTAGAAGATAAATTGCGAAGAAACAAACAAAACATTGTTAAGGGTAAAAATAATTTTGTAATTTTACTTTAAAGCGTAAAAGAATGTGGGTCAAACTTGATCTCGTTGTCTGTATTGACTTAGATCTACATTTAGAGATGAGACAGAAGAAATATATCCACAATCCTTATCCTGAACCCCCACCCCCACCTATGGTGATGTAAATGGGTGGGGGTAGAAGATGTTGGGGACAGGTATTGTGGATAAATTTCTTTATCTCATATCTCAATGTAGATCTAGAAATCGATATAACAAATACTAATTTGATCCATTTTATCTTTATGCCGCTAAAGTGTGAAATTACCAATGATTCTATTTTATGTATACTCTGTTCACTGACCTTTAAAAGTTCGTACAACAGTCACTGGATAATTCTTGTGCTATATAACTGCTTTGTTTTCACAAATGTATGCTGACGGCAGGAGCCAAATTTTTCTATTTAATCATCATCCATAAATGCGCTTGGGTGTGCATAGTACTCAAAACACCAAGGTGTGAAATAATTCACCCTCTGAGTCTGCATTGAAACCTAAAAAAGCTAAAAAGAGACAGAAAGAGTGAAAATCAAGTCTAGATGGTGAAAATCCTTGGCAGTGGCACGCATATATACGTGTGAACTGTAATGTCATCACCTTGTACGATGCACACTCATCGCGGGAGCATTCTGTGTGGTGTGGACCCTAGAACTACTCGCGTGTCACAAACACACAGAATGATTACGATTTGATAATGAAATTGGTAATCACGATAACACTTGTTTCAAGCCCTGCGACTGGCATAGGTGGATTTTCTTCCAACGTACTCTTGAAAGATACTTCACTCTTGTCAGGTGTGAATGAGTACCCAGCTATAGGTAGAGAAAGATTTTGTCAGAATACGAAAAGCCTAACACTTGTGTACTGTGTGCTCCCCAAGAATGAGGACTGAATGAAATAGCCTGCTGGGGATAAATTATGTACAGTTGGTGCGCCTGCATGTGTGCAAGGATATGGACTATAAATCCACCTTTATCTTTACTTCTTACCACTACTATAACTACTGCTAATGCATCAATACCACAGTCGTTACAACAACTACTATTATTACTATTACCACCACTTCACACATAAAGGAAAGTTCCTCCAAGATAATTACAGCCCATAGAGGCCAGAGCTATTCAAGTTGCTATGGCGTGAAACGGGCTGGTGATGGTAATCACCCCCTGGACAGTATGCTAGTCTGGTGTTAAGTTTTACTCCAAGCTAGTGCTTGCTGCCCATGCAAATGTCCTTCACAAGGAATACAATGTCGGACCTGGCTTTACTGGATTTGAACCTGGGATCTCTGATTCAAAGCCCAGAAGCCTAAAACATGGCCACTACACACATGATATTATATAGACAAACAGTGATGCAAGGGATTTGTCGAAAGAAAATTATATTAAGCCCCATAAGAACAAAAGACGAGACAGATAAAAGGATATACAGAAACATGTTTGGGCCCCATAGGCCATGGAGTTGAACCCGCGACCTCTGCGTCGGCACCCATTACCTTGCCATGAAAGACATGCTATTAAGCTACCTAAATCTTAAGTATTTAGGAGGTCACGAGTTCATTATGCACTGTTGCAGTACTTCTATGTAATTCTGAGTGTAGTCGTTCTTTGTTCGTCAAAGGCTCTGTTGACAGGCCACTAAAATGGCTCATATTTTGCATGTAGGTTCTAAATAATCCCAAGAATGTTTTCGTTTAGATGTTTTCCACTAGAAATAGACATTTAATTATTGAAAATTTTATTGTTTCCCCGTCTTTGTGAATTTCCATTCAAAACCTTTTAAATTTTAAATATGCTTTATAATTAAAAGTTTAGGAACAGCACCGTTCACGCCTACTTGCATCACCTCAATATGGAATACTGACTCGATCTAATAATCGTACTTGGTATCACATGGGGGGGGGGGGGGGTTAACAATAACAATAAATAACATGCTTGTATATATAATAAGTACATAAATACCCCCATGTGTACATGATTAGCTGACATACGTAAAGGTAAGGTGAATGTATCACATGATCCGTATCACCGCACAGTACAAGCTCACCCCAACACATCATCTTATGTCTTTATCATATGTTCATTCGAGAAGTTCTTCTCAAGTTACGTAAGTTGAGTAAAAGTGGGCCTACAGGTTGAGGTATTACTCACTACCACAAGGAATTGTCAGAGAGACGTAGATGCCCCTATCCAAGTTTCATGACAGCCCAAATGATAATTGAAGTATGTATTTTAATTTACTCAACTTTCAATAAAACATTTCGTTATACCAGGTATATGTACACGATGTCATTGTCATTATCATCTTAATAAGCGAAAATTATCAACGACTGTAAGCGACAACTGCACCACGTATCAGGTTTAACTACCTTAACTACATTTGTATAATCGGTGTAATCGCTTGTCAACAAGTCATACTTATATTTATACCAGCATCAGATCAAACGGTGTGGCGCAAGAAAGGAGAAACGAAAGAACAAAGGAAGACAAGCAGAGGACATCAACATCATGTTTTCCCCATACAGATCACGGAATCCAACCTCCCCCCTCCCCTCCTCCTGCCCCCTCCATAAAAGGGGATAAAATCAGAAATTCAACCCTAAGCTAAAACACTATGTAACATGTCTTTTGGAGGGCTAAGACAAGTCACCTTTACTCCGAATTTTTGTATTGGTTTCTTATTCCTCTTATCTCTTTCACCCTATCTCCGTTTTCTTCTTATCCTTATTTGCATGTACATTACATATGGTGCTAACCGGGTTTAAGTTCAGATCTACGCCTATTGTTTCCAATATAGAAGTAATGCAACGTTGGACAACATGGGATTCAGGCATTGTAATGTATTGTTTTCTAAATAACCAGATCAATTACACGTGTGTCGTCCCCTTCTTAATAATAAGAAGAATGTGATTTATATAGCACCGTATCACCGAAACCTCAAAGCGCTTAAACGTGTTTAAATTTTATTTGTCGTACATGTATCACCATCTTACCAGTCTCACTGATGATGAAGCTTGTTCCAGACAAATGGGCCGAATACAAAAGACCTATCCCTAAGGCATTTTGTTTTTATTTTTGGTCTTACAAGGAGTTTTGATTCTTGTGATCTTATTTGTCGAGATGGTATGTATGGAAAAATGATTTCGCCAAATAAATTGGCGCTGTTTGTTATAAAGACATATAGGCGATTTTATACTCTATGAAACCTTCACTGGTAACCAATTGTTTATTTCATTATATCAGCTTAAACTTAATACAAGATCAACCAGATCAGGCTGTCAAACATACATGGTTCCATCTTCAAATATTGATTGTCAATGGACTGCCAACATAAATAAAACTGAGCAATAGTACTGAAGGCTTTAACAACATAATTAAATACATCCCTTTAAAACGAAAATTGGATTAGTGTTTTTGGGTTGAATTAAAACATGTGCGCCTGCAGTAATATTATAGAATTGAGCTGGTCAGTTATTATTACGTTTTATATTAAGAAGAAGAAGAACCAGTGCAAAGCTTTCAACATTTCAATGCTGCTTTCATGTCTTGACCTCACAAGAACTAGTCGAAGAAGAAGAAGAAGAACTCTCTGAAGTCTTCTAATTTTGTTATCAAGGAGACCAGCAAGCCAGCAAAGAAGAACAATGATTGTCCAAACGTGCGAACTTGGAAACGAATACGGACTGTGATTTTGGAATAAGGAACGTTGGGGCAATAAGAGGGAAAAGAGTTAGAATTAGTTGAAGAAATGGAAAAAAATTCACAGTAGATATTTTGGCCATTACAGAAACAACAAAAAAAGGACAAGGAATAGAAAATGCAGGACCGAATCATATTTTAATCTTCTCAGGAGTAGGTGTCAAAGCTAGAGCAGGAGTAGAACTCCTAGTGCAAAAAAGATTTGAAAAGCTACTAGAAAGTTGAACATTTATAAGCCCACGGCTATTAGAGGTAAATTTTAAACCAAAAGGACGAGAAATTAAATTATTAATAGCTTATGGACCAAACGAAGACGCAACTAAAGAAGAAAAACCTATCTTCTAAAACGATTTACAAATCGCTGCAGAAAATCTTAAACCCAAACAGAATAATGCTTTAGGAGATTTTAATGCTAGAGTAGACAGCAATGTAGAAACGCCAGAAGGAGTGAAGGAGAGACAACAACTTCTCCAAATGGAGAGAGACTAATAGATCTTTGCCTAAAGAATAGCATGAAAATAGCCAACACCTTTTTCCTCATAAAGATATCCACAAATATACAAGGGTAAATGAAGACAGGTGTGAAAAGTCAATGATAGATTACCTAATAGTTAGCAGCGCCCTTTTTACAATACATTGGATGCAATGGTAAACGGAGGAGCAGAGATTTCGTGATCATCACTTAGTGGTTCCCAAAATGAGATTACTGACTGAAGAAAACAAACAGAAAAGGAAAGAGAAAAAAGTTACTAAACTTAAAATAGAGGAATTAAATAAACAAGTAGTAAAACAAGTATAGCAATCTAGGATAAAAAGATTTATCAGTGAAAGACAGATGGATCTGAAGGATAGCACAATAGAAGAAAAGTGGCAGATGTATAAAGAAACACTCCTCAGTTGTAGGCGAAATATGACAATAAGTGACATTCTTAAATAGTTATTAATTTAATTAGTGACATTTTCTATTCCTTGTCCTTTTTTTTTGTTGTTTCTGTAATGTCCTTCGTATTATTCCTCAGTTGTACTGAAGAGGTCTGTGGTAGGAAACAAATTAAAGGACATAGGAAAAGAACAGCATGGTGGAATAAGAACGTCAAGACTAAGATCAAAGAAAAGAAGGATGCCTGGGAGAAATACTTGCAAACAAAGAGACCAGATGAAAGGATAGATTACGTGAATAAAAAGAACTATCGCCAAAGAGGAAGTAAGGAAAGCAAAACAGGAACAATGGGAAGAGTTTGGACAAAGACTTCAAGAAAGCTATCAAGGAAGTCAAAAGCTGTTCTGTGGGGCAATGAAGAGCATGAGGAAGACCAAATCATGCTTAATGCGACAAATTAAGAATGCCAAAGGAGACATAATGAAAGAAGACAGTGAAATCATGGAAACATGGAAAAAGCATTTTCACCAAGTACATAATCCCTCCAGAACGTATGAAACAAGGAGTAAAGATCAATTAGTAAGAGTAACAAGTAATCCAGATGAGACAGCTGAAGATGTAGATATATCAATGGAAGAAATCCAAACAGCTATAAGAAAAGTGAAATTAGGAAAAGCCCCAGGAGCAGATCAAATTCATCCAGAAATTATTAAAAAACCAAGGGAGAGAGAGGCAGACAAACTAGTACATGCAATATGCCAACAAGCATGGAAGTCCAAACAGGTGCCAGACGACTGGAAAAAGGGAACAGTAGTACCAATACATAAGAAAGGATCAACTATGGAATGCTCAAATTATAGAGGGATATCACTACTTAGCGTACCAGGAAAAGTATATGCCAGGATTCTGGAGATGAGACTAAGGAAAAGAGTAGAGGATCAGATTGAAGAGCATCAGAGTGGATTTAGACCAGGGAGAAGTGTACAAGATCACATATTTACAATTAGACAAATAATAGAAAAATTCCTTTGAGAGAAACATTGACTTGCACCTGTGTTTTATAGATCTAGAAAAGGCATTTGACACTGTGAGGAGGGACGAACTATGGTATTCATTAAAAGAACACAATGTAGAGCAAAATTTAATAGAAGCTATTAAAAGTTTTTACAATAAACCAACATATGCAGTGAAGTAGCTTGAAACATATCTGCAGAATTTGATGTAGATATAAAAACAAGACAGGGCTGTATCCCAAGTCCTATTTTGTTTATCACATTTATGGATTCAGTCACTAAAGGCATCCTTAAAAATGAAGAAAATGAATGTAGGTATGTGGAAGCTCAAACCAGTAAATGTATCAATGCTTTCATTTGCCGATGATTTAGTTCTGTTTGGAAAATCAGAAAGTGACCTTCGAATATCAACACTATGAACAATGAATAAGATGATAGAAGAATGAGAGTAAATGAAAAGAAAACCAAAACAATGCTAGTAACTAGGGAAGCTAAAACACAAAATCTTAAATTGGGCAGGGAGAATTTAGACCAAGTTCAAAGCTACAATTACCTAGGAGTAATGATTAACTCAGCCAGAAAATCCAAAAAGGCAAGTGCAATATATAACCATCTAGGAAAGCCGTTTGTAGGTAAACAAGAATTGTCAACAAAAACCAAAATGGCAATTGCAATACAGTTTATTATCCCAGTCTTCTCTGTGGTAGCGAAACCTGGATCTTAGACAGTAGGAATAGAGTACAGGCAGCTGAAATGAAGTGTCTAAGAAGAGTAGTAGGGAAAACTAAAAGAGACAAAACCAGAAACACAGCAATAAGAGATCAAACCAAAGCAGATAGCATAAAAACTAAGATAGAAATGAACCAACTGAGATCGTTTGGGCATGTAAACAGAATGAATAACAATAGAATAGCTAAATCAGTATACCGTGCTAAAGCCCAAGGTAAAAGACCAAAAGGCAGACCTCGGAGAAGTGGGAAGAAGATATAAAAGAGGCATTGAAACATAGAAATTTAACTTTTTTGGTTTGAAACAGAAAATGTTAGGACAGGGCATCCTGGAAAAAGATTATATCGAACATCTGAACCCATACACTGAAAGGTAGAATGGGAATTGATAAAAGGAAGAAAGGAAGTCCAAACGTGATAGAACAAGTCCCGAGACTAGTTTTTTAACTGTCTCCCCAGAGAGCAAAGATTTGAGGCGAGAGATTTTCCAAATTTCTAGATATATTCTGATCATACTTCTTGCTTGGGAACATTTGGCTTGAAGAAGGGGTTTTGAACTTATCAATTAAAAGAAACAAAAAAACTAAAAATTAGTACGCTGTGTCGGTATTACGAGACAAAGGGGGGGGGAAGAAGGGTAATCACCCCACCCCTCCTACAACAAACAAATAAAGAAAAAAAAAGAAGACCATAAAACATATTAAAATGCGAATTTTATGTACCACGACGAAATAACTTTATACGCCTCTAAGCGAAAAATAAACTGCTGACCATGTGGAGTAAGGAGTTACATGTTGCATGTTGAAAATTTGGCTCAAGCATCAAACTTCAAAACCATGATAATATGACAGAAGGCTGAAGTGTACAGAGACCGTTATTGATGTTGTGTCCAGGCCTATCACTAATATTGATTTAAAACACATCATGGATGGCCTTTCACCTAGCCAGAAGCTGTTTCCCAGTCTCCATGCTGGGTCTCAGTTTGGAAAATTTGTCTTCTCATTTGACTCCAGGTAGAAATATTTCTTGTTACTCAAATTACAGTGTAGAGTTCTTCAATATTGTAATTTTACGATTTAATGGTGTAAAAGAAAGTGGGTAAAATTTATATTTGCTGTCGGTATCGGCTTAGATCTACATTTAGAGATGAGAATGAAGAAATCTATCCACAATCCATTTCCCTGAACCCCCTACCCCCACACAACATGGTTATGATGGGGCGGTTGTGGTGGGGGTGAGGAAGGGCGTTCAAAGTAAGGGATTTTGGATAAATTTGTTCATTCTCACTTCTAAATGTAGATCCAAGCCGATACTGACAATGAGAGCAAATTTGACCCACATTCTTGTATGCTGCTAAACTGTAAAATTACCCAATATTCAATCAATACATTACAAATTATCTAGATCTAGATAGATCTAGAATCTAGATACAGTTGTCTCCACCTTAGAGGCCGGGGATTGAGAGATAATTAATAAAAGCTGCTTCAGCCATTCTGTAAGGCAAGGCGAAATCATGGTAGTATCTAGAAAAGTACCCTCAAGTACATAGAAAAGATTTATTGTTTTGCAACGACAGCGTCATTTCATTTAGTTTAGAGATTAGCTGTCTTTACTGGATACGGGTCTGAAATTATATGATTGATATAAATGTCAATTATGAGGACAAACATGTCCTAATAGTCTCTATTTTTAAACAACAGGGAATGAAGCTAATAAGTAAAGATATGCATTATCATTATTACTATTAGTGTATTATTAGGTGCATGTAGACTAGTGTGTTATATTCTAGCACGGTCATGGGACACCTGCTTATTTGCTACCTATATTTATAGGAGGCCATGATGGAAAAGGGTCTATTAAGTCTTTAGATCTAGATCTATATGAATGTTTTACAGTTAATGAAGACACATGTCCCAATAAGCAGTTGTGTCTATTCGGACAGATGTATGAATTTAGGTCCGATACTAGAATTAGGCCTAGCTGTGTGCGAATAAAATTTATTATTATAATTTATATTGTGACGGACACGTCTCCATAGCCACTCTGTTGTTAAGAGTTTAGGCACAATAATAATATGAATTATAACAAACTTGACATTTATTTCAGGTTCTTATTTTGTTGTTGTGGATCAATCATAAAAGTTTTCAACACTACTAATGGAGAATGTCTTCATGATCTAGTTGGGCATACATCTACTGTTACAGGGATTGCTGTCAATCCTAACAATACATTGCAGGTAAGGGTTAGCATCTCAGTATCTTGTGGCTCGTTTGTCTCATTTCATCTGGTCTGTAAAAAGTCAATCAAAGCTAATACGTTAAAATGATATTGAATATTTAGATAACATTTTTTCATATTTATACTGTAAGTCTTTATAATTGTTTAATTTTTGTTGTTACATTGATTTTGATTTTCCATTTATGAAGATTTATGCCTCACATATAGTGTATAAATACTAATAGATCATTAATGAAGAGGATTTATAGGTTTTATCATTTTGATAAATAAACATTGTTATGTTTACATTCTGCCTCCAATGTTTTAAAATAGAAAACAATTTCATGTAATTTCTGATGGATTCTTAAAAAGATTTTCTTTTCTGGATACAACGCCCGATCAAACCAGTTGTAGAGCATATTATTTCCATGTTATATTTCTTCTCTCTCAGCTTGTGTCTTGTGGATATGAGGGTTTTCTTATTTACTGGGACTTCTTAGATGGCGTCAAATTGAAGGTAAAAATTATGTGTACAGATATAATATCCGTACATGTACTAAAAAAAACAAATGTATTTGTAAACAGACTTTTTCATTTGTTCTGCTAATTAAGAAAAGGTGTGTAACATCAAAATAACAAAAAAATGAAAAATATTATGTGGCAAAACAATTAATCTTAACAAATGTGAAAGATTTTATTTCAGTTTTATTATGGTCTAATGTGAAAAAAGGTAGAACAATTTTGAGGTATATTGTTGATGGAAGAGAGCATCATGAGAATGTTTGTTATATATATATATATAAAATTGATATAACTTTTGATATTGCATTTTTTTAAAAGATTGGCAAGAGCAGAAGCAAAATATTGAAAACATACTTTAGAGAATCAAATCTTGTTTTAAGTTTAACCTTTTACTTACAATCAAATGTTCAAGTAGATTCAACATCAAGGTAACGTTTTAGACTCGCGAAGAATTTTATTATATATCAATATAATGTGAAACATACTAACTCCTAAATCTGTATTTTACATGTTCTTTTAGACTAAACGGGTTGGCATGGGGGTGTTTGTATTCAAAAGGCCATTCTTTCAGGGTATTAGAGGGCTTTCTTTATCAGCTCCCATTCTACCTTTCGGTGTATGGGTTCAGATGCCCGATATGATTTTTCTCCAGGATGCCCTGTCCTGGCATTTTCTGTTTCCTTCCAAAAAAGTTAAATTTCTATGTTTCAATGCCTCTTTTATATCTTCTTCCCACTTTCTTCGAGGTCTGCCTGGTCTTTTACCTTGGACTTTATCACTGTATACTTATTTAGCTATACTATTGTCACTCATTCTGTTAACATGCCCAAACCATCTCAGTTGATTCATTTCTATCTTAGTTTTTATGCTATCTGCTTTGGTTTGATCTCTTATTGTTGTGTTTCTGATTTTGTCTCTTTTAGTTTTCCCTACTACCTTATTAGATATTTCATTTCGGCTGTCTGTATTCTACTGTATTCCCTACTGTCTAAGGTCCAAGTTTCACTGCCATAGAGGAGAGTAGCATAATAAACTGTGTTGTATACTGCCATTTTGGTTTTTGTTGACAATTCTTGTTTACCTACAAATGCCTTTGCTAGATGGTTGTATTATATTATATTGCACTTGCCTTTTGAATTCTCTGGCTGATTTCTTCTCTTAGTTTTTCCTCTGAGTTAATCATTACTCTTAGGTAATTGTAGCTTTGAACTTGTTCTAAATTCTCCCTGCCCAATTTAAGATTTTGTGCTTTAGCTTCCTAGTTACTAGCATTGTTTTGGTTTTCTCTTTGCATTTACTCTCATTCTTCTTTAATTTAATTCATTATTCATCATGTTGATATTCGACTGGAGGTTCCTTTCTGATTTTCCAAACAGAATTAAATCATCAGCAAATGAAAGCATTGATACATTTACTAGTTTGAGCTTCCACATACCACATTCATTTTCTTCATTTTTGAGGATGCCTTTGCAACTGAATCCATAAATGTGATAAACAAAAGAGGATTTAGGATACAACCCTGTCTTATTCCTGTATCTACATCAAATTCTTCAGATACATTTCCAGCTACTCTCACTGCACATGTTGGTTTATTGTAAAAACTTTTAATGGCTTCTATTAAATTTTGCTCTACGTTGTGTTCTTTTAAGTAATGCCATAGTTCGTCCCTCCTCTCAGTATCAAATGCATTTTCTAAGTCAATAAAACACAGGTGCAAGTCAATATTTCTCTCAAGGAATTTTTCTATTATTTGTCTAATTGTAAATATGTGATCTTGTACACTTCTCCCTGGTCTAAATCCACTCTGATGTTCTTCAATCTGGTCCTCTACTCTTTTCCTTAGTCTCATTTCCAGAATCCTGGCATACACTTTTCCTGGTACGCTAAGTAGTGATATCCCTCTATAGTTTGGGCATTTCATAGTTGACCCTTTCTTGTGTATTGGTACTACCGTTCCCTTACTCCAGTCGTCTGGCACCTGTTTGGACTTCCATACTTGTTGACAAATTGCATGTAGTATTTTGTCCGCCTCTCTCCCTTGGTTTTTGACCATTTCTGGATAAACTTGATTTGCTCCTGGGGCCTTTCCTAATTTCACTTGTCTTATAGCTGTTTGGATTTCTTCCATTGAGATATCTACATCTTCAGCTGTCTCATCTGGATTACTTGTTACTCTTCCTAATTGATCTGTTCTCATTTTCTGGAGTGTTATGTCATTGTTGAAAATACTTTCTCCACGTTTCCATGATTTCGCTGTCTCCTTTCATTATTTCCTCCTTTGGCGTTCTTAATTTGTCATATTGGGCATGCTTTTGTGTTTCTCATGCTCTTCATTGCTCCCCAGAACAGCTTTTGATTTCCTTTTTATAGCTTTCTTGAAGTCTGTCCAAACTCTTCCGACTATTCCTTTTTTTTGCTTTCTATCTTCCTTTTTGGCGATAGTTCTTTCATTCACGTAATATATCCTATCCTCTGATCTCTTTGTTGGCATGTATTTCTCCCAGTCATCCTTCTTTTCTTTGATCTTAGTCTTGACATTTTCATTCCACTGTGCTGTTCTTTTCTTATCTCCTTTAATTTGTTTCCTACCACAGACCAGGAGTGTTTTCTTTTATATAGTTGCCACTTTTCTTCTATTGTGCTATTATTCAGATCCATCTGCCTTTCACTGATACATTTTTTTTATCCTGGATTGGTATATATCTGTTTTACTATTTGTTTATTTAGTTCTTCTATTTTGAGTTTAGTAGCTTTCTTCTCTTTCCTTTTCTGTTTGTTTTCTTCAGTTAATAATCTCATTTTGGCTATCACTAGGTGATGATCACTAAATATTTCAGCTCCTCTGTTTACTCTTGCATCCATTGTACTGTAAAAAAGGGCGTTGCTAACTATTATGTAGCCTATGATTGACTTTTCACATATATTTGTGGATATCTTCATGAGGAAAAATGTGTTAGCTATTTTCATGTTACTCTTTAGGCAAAAATCTGTTAGTCTCTCTCATTTGGAGAAGTTGTTGTTTCTCTTTGTTTACCAATTATTCCTCCTGATGTTTCTACATTGTTGCCTGCTTTAGCGTTTAAATCTCCTAAAACGATTAGTTCCTGGTTGGGTTTGAGATTCTCTGCAGCTATTTGTAAATCGTTTTCAAAGATATCTTTTTCTTCTTTGGTCGCATCTTCGTTTGGTCCATAAGCTATTAATAATTTAATTTCTCTTCCTTTTGGTTTAATATTTACCTCTAATAGCCGTGGGCTTATAAATTTCCAACTTTCTAGTTACTTTTCTTGCCTTTTATGCATTAGGAGGCCTACTCCTTAGAAGATTAAAGTATGATTTGGTCCTACATTCTATTCCTTGTCCTTTTTTCTTTGTTTCTTTAATAGCCAAAATGTCAAAACCAGCCCGCAAGGCAGCAGGTTGTTATTTTCTGTCAGGTTAACTCCCTTAGTCTTTGGTCACCCAAGACCCGTCTGCAAGGCAGCAGGAGACTCGTGGAGGGCGGGACCGCTAATCCTCGTACAGGTGCTTACCTGTCCACTGCCCGGGTATTAGAATTAGAGGGCACAATTTAAAAATAACAAATTTACTCTCACTGTTTAAGTGTTTTTGTATGTTAATTAAAAAGATGTTATGTTCTTTTTTTATCTCAACTCTACAGCAACATGACTTTCACATGCGACTGTATGGAATTGTTTCTATCCAGCGGAGAGAAAAAGTCTATAATGATGATCTCTCAAACTGTAGAACAGACAGGTAAGAGCTGGCAAAAGAAATGAAAAAGAAAAGGAGTGATTTTTTTGTACGATGTGGATGATGATCACCAATTATTCTAAGACGTAGATTGTTCATAATTGACCTTGACTCACTTGAGGCTAAGTAAGTGTGATAGTCGTCATTTCAAGAATTCTCTCAGAATTCAGGCCCAGGCTAAAGAAAAGAAAGAATTTATAATGATTTTGTTATTCTGTATATATATCCCTTCTTTTTTTGTTCTCTTAAGTTTGAGACTAGATTTGAGATTTATCTTCACATTTTGAGTATATAACTTAAAAAATCAATGTATAAAACTATGGCAAAAGAAGTGAAATGCTCTTGTGGACAAGACAAAAAAATCTTTATTTAGAATTTAATGCTAAGAGATTGAGCAGTGCATGAAAACAAATGATGACGCATGTTCAAAGAAGTAAAAAGCATGAGAGAAAGGTTCAAACTGAGGCTTGGCGTAATCAAAGATGAAAATGGTCAGATATTAACGGAAATAAGATGGAATTAACAAGAGATTGAACCAATATTGTGAATGCATGATTATATATACAAATATAGAAAGTTATGTAGAAATTGAAACCACGACATATGCTTTTGACTAAATATTATAGTAATATTAATACAGAATTTTCCACTGTTTGTAATCAATTTAAAAAACAAGAAGGTAAAAGTTACATGTCCACACTTTCCAAGGGCTTCTATACATTGATGATGCTCTTATCTTAGGAAGTGCCCCATTTTGAGCTGTTTTAAACTAGACCCTGTCAGTCCGAACTCTGCAATATTGCATGTTTTATATTCAGTATGTGATAGATCATCATGTGGCTGGCTACCCAACTGTTATTTTACTTCAAACAGTCAACTCTTAAAGTCATTTTTAATACCTTTTTTTTCTACTGTATCTATGCTATGAAATGTACAAAGACCACAATTTCCCATTTGTTTGCAGATGCAAGCCTTTTGCAATGGCACAGACTCAAGGAAGATCCAAATGAGTTTGCAAAGCCCAGAATTCTCATAAAAAACTGCAATAGAAATCTTAACCTTGTGTCCTTTGGCTGCAATGTGAGTTTGATGTTATTTTAAGTTTCATTAGGAATTCATTTAATGCAAAGGAGCCACAGTGGAGTGAAGTCAAAAGTGACAAACGACAACAAATGACAACTCCACCAATAATTACAAAACAAACACGTGACGTTTTTCGGGTATAACCCTTTGTCAGACAACAAACGAGAAATATCTAGAATTTAGATCTAAACACCAATTAAGGCATCACACAGAGTGATGTCAAAATAAAAACAGAAAGGAGGAAGAAAGAAAGAAAGAAAAAGATGGTTATAATAAGTATGAAAAGAAGTGAAAGTGCAGAATACTGAGAACCGAGAATGGAAGGTTAAGATCTAGAAAAAATAAAATAAAAATGTAAAAATAAGTAGGAAGAGCTAATAAAAGGAGAGAAAAAGAAAGAAAGAGATGTGAGTTAGGGAAGAAGAGAACAAGACTGGGACTCGAGAGAAGAAATAATAGAGAAGGAATGAAAGGAAGTACAGTAGTGACCGCCAAATGCCCGGTACTTGGTGAAAGTAGGTCAGGGGCAACTCTTTGAGGGTAGGCCTATTTCTGTGACGTTGGGTTTCCCTAGTGATTTGCCAATTTCGTCCAGGATTTGAAGCTTCTTTTGAAAATCGTTTCCCTGGTTTATTCATTTTGTTTTCGAGATGTAGATTTGTATGTAGCTGTGCAAAATTCAAGTTGTTACTATGGAGGCTAAGAGAAAAAGGACCTGATCCAATGCTTCCTCATTTACTGACATAACCCACACTATAATCACGAACTTATTTAATCATGAGACCTATGACTTTAGTAATTATACAAATTTCGATGAGAAAACTGGATAAAGAAAAGCCTCATCCAATGGGACCAATGTCACTTACGACATCAAGAAAGAGATGTGGGCGGAGTCCGGAAGAGTGTTCAATTCTAATTGCTCGATGATCAACCAGTGATCTAATGGGACAAAGGATGTGCTGTACATTGGGTGGAGTTATGAAGAGAAGATTGGTCAACGTTTAGTACATTAGGGACTACAATGGATAGGTAATGAAGGGTGGTTGCAATGCATGGCACATTGTTGACGGGCAGAAGCCCTATTAGATTAGCGATCGGATTATATGTATGATAAAGGAAAACAATATTTAATCGATTACGGACGTATTTTTATGATACTTTGAGAAAAGATACTTGCAGTTGTCGTTGAGACCGGGCATTTAGGTGAAAATCTTGGTTTTCAAAATGAGGATTTAGAGAGGCAATTTATATAGAAAAATTTGGTTTCATTGAGATTGCGGGCATTTAGGCGAAACAGACATTTAGACGGTGGGCATTTAGGCGGTCACTGCTGTACCAACAAGGTTAAAATTTACAAGGTGTGAAATGTGTAAAAATGTATGGATAAAGCAAACGACTTATCTGAAATGCCAATAAATATAAGCCCAGAGCAGATTTATGCTTTTGATCTTACTTTCTCCTCAATATTAGGGCGCTGTCTTTCTCGTTTGTTGTCTGGCTTAAGGGTTATACTCAAAACGTCATGTTTTGTTCTGTCTGTAATGTCATTTATTGTCGTTTTTCACTTTTGGAATTCTTTTGTGGTTTATCTTAAGTTTCTGAGAAAATATGTTCTTTAAAGTAGAAAGGTTGTGTGTATTTGTTTACATAAGTGAATAGTGAACCGAGTTTTGTTTTAATAGCTAGTTTGATTCTTTTGTCATTAAAACATGCAACGTGAGAAATTAAAAAAATGTCTACTAGTTTCATTGGAATCTGAATTCAATTCAATGGTTGTACCAGCTTTTTTTTTAAACCTTCCGTATTTTGCTGAGGTTTTTTCTTGGGCGGGGGGATTTAAATCCTATATATATGTGGGACATTTAAAGGTCAAATGACCTATCTAACCTCTGAATGATATTTTGCTGTTATTGTTGTTGCAATTTCTTTTTAAACTTTTCATATTTGGTTTCAGAATGGTTATGCTGCATCAGCTGAGAAAATGGTTTGACTATCTATTCTATGGAAAAGGCATCTTTGAAAAAGTTAGTGTCTATTATAACGACATTTTGTTTGTTTGTTTGAGGTTAGCTTGGGTTTGCATAAGTAGGGGTATTAATTATCTCATTTTTTGGTAAGAGCATTGGTCGCATTCACTTACTTAATGCATTTTTTGAAAGAACTGATTTTGTCAAGAATTAATTTGATTTTGTGCAATAAAGATGAACAACAGGATGAATTGAAGATGTTATTTTATCTATTGTATTTTCCTTTTCAGGCATGTATAAGTTTGTAATGAATACCTGTATATATGTTGAAATCAGATGGTTGGATTTCAGGTGAAATCACTACATTTTTAGTCCCATTTGATTATTCATAGAGTGGGCAGTTGGTGGATTCTACTGGTAGGTCTTACTTCTTTTAACTCTTTCTCATGTCTTTCATCTAGTTGTTTCTTCTTCACTCATTCATTGCTACCGACGGGAATTTGAGAGTGACCTTGTAGTAAAACACAAAAACACTGTCAACACATTCAAACAAAGCAACGTGAACTTAATGCAATGCATGCTGGGAAAGATCAAGATACCATGTCAGCATCGAGTTACTGCTAAATGCGCTTATCTCGATAAGTTTTGACCGATTTGTTTACATTCTGCCTGAAAATGTCACTTCTCAATCATTTGTAGATAACAGTCAAGGCTCTTTAATAATGCATAGATTTTGAATTAAGAGATATTCTGCTTGATTCTGACCAAGATCTTTGGTCTTTAGAATGTAGTAAATGGGGGAAAAAATTGGCTGTGCACAGAATGGGCTTACACGTTAAAGGTTTTGAAAGATCTAAACAAGTAAGTCCGCTCTTGACTTACAAATATGCAGTTAGACTTTCAAGATGGTAAGAAAAATGGAAATCTTTGTTTAGATCATGTGTAACTGGAGCCTCCAGTATTGTAAAGACACGAAAGAAGCAGTTGTTTGATCATTTGAAAGACAAAACTCACATATCGAAGACTTACACGTTCACACAGTTTCACCAAAGTTATACTACTTTAAGAACAAACGTAGTTAATATAAAATATTTTTCTATATTTCATGCCCAATGAGAGAGAGATGTATTGTGAATCATAACCTTTCTCCGTGTCTTCAGTTGTGCTGACCAAGACGTGTTTAATAGAAGCAAGTCCATCACATGCGTAGCTTGCCATCCTACTGAGTACTGTATTGCCACAGGTTTAGAAAATGGGCGCATCCTTCTCTATGGTGAGAGTTTGAGACAGGTTTAACTCTAGTCACTGAGTTTTTTGTTCAGTTCACTATGCCATAGTCAAAAACTGTGTTCTCTATTTTATATTCTGGGGTTTTTTCAGTTTTGGGTTGGTTTTCTGTTTGTTTTTTTTTTGTTGGGATTCATTAGTTTGTTCTTGTTTGTTTTTAACTATCTTCATAATTTTTTTAAAAATAATCTATTTTAAGGCTATGTTCTGTTGAAAGCATCAATGAAATTTCTATTTTAGATGACATATTGTTTGAGAGATTTTTTTATGTAACATATAATACATTCTCTGTCAATGATACAAAGAGATTTTTCTTAGACAGTTAGTTACATTGATTATGTACAGAAATACTTGGCTGCAAAAGGGACAGTTGATGGATGCTATTGGTAGGTTCTCCTTTTATTCTTCTATTCATTTACACCTTTGTTTCATCTTGTTGGCGGGGGCTGTAGTAGGTCCTACTTCTTTCCTTTCCTTCGTTTATCTTTCATCCTGCTGTTTCCTTTTTAATTCACCCTGAGATCACTGGTCCTGCCAATTACAGTATTCTAATTATCATCTTTGGCTATATTATATATACACACAGTATAGCCCGTATTCCCGAACATGTGTTTGTTGAAAACACGGAATCTCTGAATTACAACAAAGTCCCAGCCAAGATTCGTCTTTGTATGCCTCTTTGATATTTTCCGAAACACTTATTCCATGAACATATTTTCTGGTCCCAAGCAGTTCGGGGAATACAGGCAGCACCTGTATATGACCATTCACTTTACACATGTCTATGAAATTCTCTTTTAAATAGGTACAACTTTTACAAGAAAGGACAGCCGACTCTTTCTACTATTCATTACACTCATTACCAGTCCTGTGTTTGAATTTCAGTACAGATGGTGAGTTTTGTTTCTATACCTTTTGATGAGTTTGCCCTCTGTATGTCATTTTAGAAGAGTTGACTTAGAATGAAATATATAAAAAAACGGTTTTCTTCTAACTCTGCTAAAATTCTATTTAACAAATAATCTTCCCATCATCATATGGACCGATCCACTTTCAGTGTTGCTGTTGTTAGATGCAATGATATTCAGGATAATTAAGACAAAGGCCAGGATATGTCATTGTCACGCATCAGAAATTGTTACATATGATGGTATTTTATGCTTCATTTGTAAGCTTTTGATTATTTTGTGATTGCAGGTTCAATTCTTTTAAGCGGTGGCCATGAATGCTTTTTGTTCGCTGGCAAATGAATAATGGCAGAAAGACTTCAAACCACGTATGGGTGCTCCAGTCAAACAAGTTCTGTCTTCTCCAGATGGAAATTTTTACGCCACGGGTCATTCTGATAATGGTAAACATACTTGTCTCCATTTCATCTAAGCAGAGATTGACGTATCAAGTTTTTATTTCATTAAGATCATGGTTAACTCACAATCCATTTAAAAGTCCTCAATTTTTAAAGGTTTTATTAAATTCTTTTTACTGTTTTCCCCATCGGTCTGGTTTGTAAAGCCTTAGCAAAGTTGTGTTATATAATATACTGGAAGGATATAATCACCAGGCTGTAATGAAAGTTGCAAATGTATTGGAATTCCTGTCAACTTTGCTTGTCAATGCATGGTTGATTTAAAGTTTTGTGTATATTTCTCTGATTTGATTTGATTTTACCGACATCCACAACTAAGGATCTCAGGGGTTTTGGTAGGATTTTGCTGCCCTGTAAGCAGCCACGGAATCTTTAACATGCACAGATGGTTGTGATCTGCACACAGGACCTCCTTTTTCATTGTTTGTTGTCTCTAATGGAACTAGATGTCAATACACCTACCCTGGGGGGGGGCTTAAACCCATGAGAGGCTGATACCTTGCCTCTGGACTCTGGTTCCATTTTTCTGATTTGAATTGCTCTTGTTGCATGTACCAAGATGGTTGACATGTACACTTTGATTTCTTTTTTCCAGTAATTCAGCTCATGGATATCAACCTGAAAATTCTTCATGTGTACCGAGGGCTGACTTCATATAAACCTTGGGATGGACATTGGGAAAAGCCTCATCCCTGTAGGCTTGCTGTATGATCCGAGGTCAAGGACATTAGTGACCAATGGGCTACCCGGACATTTACAGTTTTTCTCTCCATTACAGCTTCAAAGACAAAGTTATTTAATGTGAGTGTAAAACAAAAGAGAAGAAGAATACAAGACTTAAAATTTGGTATTGTTATATTTCCTAGAGTAATTTCATCGAACACATGTTTATCATTTTTTGTTGATTTTTTTCTTTCACATCAATTTGAATTTGTGACATATTCTATCTGCCCTGCCTTTGGTCAAAAGTATGGGCTCTTTTGTAGTGCAAGGCAGCCTTTCAAATCATGTGATCAAAATTCACCTTGAATAAGGGCGTTTACTCTGGTCAATTTTTATTCTGAACAGTCCATAAGCTTTCTGTAACAACTCAGCTTTTTTATTTTGCTCTGTCCCCCATTGTGTGAGCTACCTAGCTAAGGAAGCGCTAACAATTTTTGAGATAGGAAGTAATAGATTGAGTTGACCAAAAAATTTTAAAACAAAAAACTTTTTTCTCTCTCCAATCTGCCAGCTTGATATTGTAGGTCAAAACTACATATCCCTGAAAATTTGAGCAGCCGCTGGTTGTAACAGAGGTGAAGCAGGCGGCAATGTCATCGGATGGACAATGGTTGGCTACCTTTGAGGTTTGGGACGATACTTACTTCTCTTCAGAATTGCGACTTAAATTTTGGCAGTACAGTAGTGAGGCTCAAACGTAAGTGTTCTATTCGACAGCAGTCAGGAGGATTGATGGTTTTTAAAACTGTAAAAGTCATTTTAAGCCTTCATTTTTCTATATAAACTAAGGAATTTAATGTTATATCATAAGTATTTGTTCAAAATGGCCAGTTATAAAAATTCTACATTTAAGATTAATCATTGGAGAAATCCTTCCATTGAGATGTATTGATAAAATGTTTCTCTTTGTGCACATGGATGTCTTCAACAAAGTGAAGACAGACAACATATTGATGAGCAGTAAACATGAGATTATTCAGACTCTGTTGTGTGTCATTCTTTCACTGAAAAGTGGTATTACATGATGGTATCCAAATATAAATACATTTCTATAAGCCATTCTTATAGCTTTGAGATGCCAAGCAAATCAAAATATGCTAAATGTGTTGAAAGGTGAATAACAATCCATATAGGCGATATGCTACCTTGTAATTTAAAGTTGTTTTGACATGTCAAACGTAGACCCGTACATCTTATAAAGTAATGCAGAATATGGCCATAGAATAATTTCAGTTTTACTATAAAGTTGATGTTTTCATGTTTTCTAGATATATTCTAAACACGACAGTGGAGCGACCCCATGACAAGGAAATCAACAGCATGACCTTCCGCCTCCATTCCCACCTGGGCAAGGAACCAACACACCCACTCTGGTCACCACTGGTGCTGACCAGTGTTTCAAACTGTGGACGCTCGTTGATGATACAGATATATACAGTAGGACTGATTTCTTTATCTATATACAGTGGAACCTCTCTAAAAGATCAACTATGAAATGTTCAAACTATAAAGGGATATCACTACTTAGCTTCCCACCGAAAAATAGATGCCAGGATACTGGAAATGAGACTAAGGAAAAGAGTAGAGGATCTGATTGAAGAGCATCAGTGTGGATTAATACCAGGAAGAAGTGTACAAGACCACATATTTACAATTAAACAAATAATAGAAAAATTCGGTGAGAGAAACATTGACTTGCACCTGTGTTTTATTGACTTAGAAAAAGGGATTTGACACAGAGAGGAGGGACAAACTATAGCATTCTTTAAAAGAACACAACGCAGAACAAAATTTAATAGAAGCCATTAAAAGTTTTTACAATAAACCAACATGTGCAGTGAGAGTAGCTGGAAATGTATCCGAAGAATTTGATGTAGATATAGGAATAAGACAGGGTTGTATCCTAAGTCCTCTTTTGTTTATCACATTTATGGATTCAGTTGCAATGGCATTCTCAAAAATGAAGAAAATGAATGTGGTATGTGGAAGCTCAAACCAGTAAATATATCAATGCTTTCATTTGCCGATGATTTAGTTCTGTTTGGAAAATCAGAAAGTGACCGTCAGTCGAATATCAACATTATGAACAATGAACTAAATAAAAGAGGAATGAAAATGAGTAAATGCAAAGAAAACTAAAACAATGCTAGTAACTAGGGAAGCTAAAACACAAAATCTTAAATTGGGCAGGGAGGATTTAGGACAAGTTCAAAGCTACAATTACCTAGGAGTAATGATTAACTCAGAGGGTAAACTAAGAGAAGAAATCAGCCAGAGAATCCAAAAGGCAAGTGTAATATGTAACCATCTAGAAAAGGCATTTGTAGGTAAGCAAGAATTGTCAACAAAAACCAAAATGGCAGTATACAATACAGTTTATTGTCCTACTCTCCTCTATGGCAGCGAAACTTTGGACTTTAGACAGTAGAGAATACAGTAGAGTACAGGCAGCCGAAATGAAATATCTAAGAAGAGTAGTAGGGAAAGCTAAAATAGACAAAATCAGAAACACAACAATAAGAGATCAAACGAAAGCAGATGGCATAAAAACTAAGATAGAAACAAATCAATTGTAATGGTTTGGGCATGTAAACAGAATGAATGACAATAGAATAGCTAAATCAGCGTACAGTGCTAAAAGCCCAAGGTAAAGACCAAAAGGCAGACCTTGGAGAAAGTGGGAAGAAGATATAAAAGAGGCATTGAAACATAGAAATTTAACTTTTGGAAGGAAGCAGAAAAGTGTCAGGACAGGGCAGCCTGGAGAGATCATCTCGGGCATCTGAACCCATACACTGAAATGGGAACTAATAAAGAAAGAAAGAGAGAATGTGTGAAAGCAGGCGTAGAGCCAGTCCTTGCTCATCCACCTAACAATACAGTATGGTGCTGACACAGGACTTGTGCACTGTCATAATCTTTTATTGCCCACCTAAGCTGTCAATCACTAGGGTGGACATGCGATGAGATTTAACGATTCACCATGCCGTCTTGATTACGTGTCTTATTTATCTACCTTCCAACGAAGATCGACTGTGAGTATGAGTGACATCTCTGATGAATGTTACCTGTGTTTTGATCAACTGTACTGGTCATTTGGCTACTTGTTCGTTTAATTCTGCATTTTACCACTCACAGAAGGGCTTAGGTACCTTAAACTGCTGAAGGAAAACCAAAACCCTAGCTTCCCGGAAATTTGGCAAATTGGGACGATTTTACAATCCACCGAGTTCCCGATTACAGAGGTTCTACTGTATATAATCATGAGTTGGTTGAACTTTGTTCGCCAAAGGCTCTGTTAATAGTCCACTAAGAGTAACCATATTTTGTAGGTAGGCTTTAAATCATGCCCAGATCGGTTTTGTTTAAGAAAATGTTCTACCAAAAGTGACGTTGAATTAATGTAAATTTCATCGTTTCCCCGTCTTTGTGAGTATCATTTTCATTCAGCTAGCCCGCCGTTTTGAACAAGGTATACCGGGGTAATTTAAAATTTAGAATAGTACCTTCATGCTTACCTAGCTGTGTAACCTCAGAATTGCATACTAACCCGAACTTATAATCGTATTTGGTACCACCGAGGGTGTAATATGCTTGTATATATATATATTTTGTCACGAAATCTATGCTATGAAAGAAAAACAAAGGCAATGATCCATGTTGGTTTGTGTTGCCTTTAACATGTTCTAAATGTTGAAAGAACCTATAAGGGTGAATACAAGGGAGTAAACAACAAAACATCATTGCAATCAGAAAGAATCAAACCAACGACCCTCCAGGCACCCATCCGGACTACCCTCATAAAAGCCAGGGAACTTTAATGCACTGAAGGACTTGATCTGCACATGGGACCTTCTTTTTTACGTCCTGGATGGGACTAGGTGTCGATCTGGGGGGGGGTGTTACTCAAGAAAACTTTTCAACTTGCTGAGGCTCAAACCAATGACCTTTTTATTGAGAGGCCGACACCTTGCCCCTGGAGTACCGAATCCCCCATGTATCGATACAGAATGTAGTTACACAGTTCGTGGTGTGCTTTCCATTAATGGGAGGCGATAGGTACCCAGAGGTGGCTGGTTTGATTCTTTCTGATGTCCATGATTCTTTCTCTTTAGTCCTTTCTCATCCTCGTCTTTTGGCTAATTCTATATATATATATATATATATATATATATATATATATATATATATATATATATATATATATATATATATATATATATATATATATATATATTATTTGTATATATTGTGTCTACATTAGTGGATCTTATGGGACATTGTTATATATATGCATAGCTGTCAACCATTACGTACATTTTTATACCTGAGCCCGTAAGTCTGTATTTATCATGAAAATACGCATACGGGGAGTTAACTGTGTTTTTGTTTCAAGAAACGATAACTAAACAGCAGAAACTCCGAAAGCTTGGGTTGAAAATCTGGAGACACCATTTCACGTTTGCAAAACTACTATCGCACTTCACCAGGAAGTCTAGCAATTGGCAAACTCTTTATTATTTACCTTCAAGTTAAATATGTTTGCTGGCATATTACAGGCCATCGTGCAAGATAGATTTATTTTGCGCCTTCAGGTTATTCAATTTGAAGAGGTTAGCAGATTATGTGTGACGTTTTTATTCATCCTCTGTACAAGCATAGAAGAACCGTTTCATTACTGTGCCTGTTTTAGATGATGACTTTCTAACATTATTTCATAAAAAATAATTTGAAAATATATAAAACCTTTTTCTTTTCATTTTTTGTTCTTTTGTGTTCCTTACAGGAAAAAACACAAGATGGGACTGTGATTCTGTGGGATTTTACAGAAATTTGGATGCAGCTTGCTGCGATTTTTCTTGTGATGGTTCCTCTCTCGCCGTGAGTTTTGAGCATCTTTTGACTATCTGGGATCCAGATAACAACGTGGTACGAAAAACTTTGTTTCCTCATCAAAGTAGGAAGGAGAGCATAAGGTAATACATGAAGACGTTCTTTATAATCTCAAATGTTATAGAGATTTTTGTGTGCATGTTTTTTTTGTGTATTATGATTGTCAATTGTTTTGATTCTTATGTTGGGGCTTTGTTTTGAAAAGAAAAATAGGGTTAGATAATGTTATTATGCATTATTGTCATTATTATTCTACTTAGTCTTTGTAATTTGTCAATAGACAAATCTCAGAACAAGTTTTAACATCATCAAAAAAAACCCACATGTATGTTGGAAAAATTAAGGTGGAAACAATTTTCAAGCATTTTTAAAGAATCAAACTGTGGAAAATCAAATACCGTTTCTTTCTTGACAGAATCTGTAGTTACTCGATCTCCATGAATAGTGTTATTCTATTTTGTCTTCTTGTGCCCATCTGGTAGGTCCTACTTCCTCTCACTCCTTAACATGTCTGTCATCTTCGGTTTCCTCAATTCACTGGGGGGACTCGGTAGTCCAAAGGCAATGTGTCGGCCTCTCAACCAAGAGGTAGTGGTTTGGTTTCGAGCTCCGCCGACAGTTGAACATTTTTCTCGAGATAAAAGAGGCATTGAAGCATAGAAATTTAACGTTTTTGGAAGGAAACAGAAAATGCCAGGACAGGGCATCCTGAGAAAAATCATCTTGGGCATATGAACCCATACACCGAAAGGTAGAATGGGAACTGATAAAGAAAGAAAGAAAGAAAGAAAGTTTTTTCGAACAACATCTACCCCCTGGTCCAGGTAGATGGGAGACTGACGATTAAAAGGAGGTCTTTGTGCAGAAAACAGCACTCTGCACATTAAAGATCCCTTGGCTGTTTACAGGGCAGTTCACGGACAAAATTAACTATGATATAGAGTGATCCAAAATAATAGTATATATAATAATAATAATAATATGAACAGATTAACTATCAAAATATTTACGATACATCAAAAAGCTTTTTTTCACTTTTGAATAATATATGTTGTACATAATCTTAATCTTTATTACAAGTGTGTGCACACATATATCTGATATATACATTTTCTTATACAGTGGGCCGTACAATACTTACAAACGTATGCATGTACAGATACACACATACATACACATACATACTATCAAGCATGATATTTTTGGTTGTTGTGAATGTTTTATTTCATATCATTCATTTTTACAATGCTTTCTACCATTTTTCTACCACCAGAGCGTTGAAGTTTGGAAGTGATGACTGCAGATATTACCTCATGATGGCCACCAAAAGTCATTTGTTTTCTTGGAATTTACTTACACTGACTGGTGAGTTGGCACCTGGCTACCTACCACTTGTTTCCAGTGCTAATATTCTCCTAATTATTTTTGTCATTACTGTTAAGATGACTATGATCATTTTCTAACGTATTTACATCTCTTTTTGACTGAACACTTTTTTGACCTTGTGCTACTTAACCTTTATTACACCCCAACAAAATAGGGAAAAAAGAAGAGAAATTTCTAATTTGTTTTTGAGTTTTAAATATCAGCATCACTAGCTATAAGAAGTAGTATTTAAAGTGTTCACAAATTATTGTATCTTACAGGTTTGATTCTAATTCCTTCCTTCAAAGCCATTACTAGAATATGAATGCATAGTTTGTGACCCCTACATCCAAAAAAACATTGACCAATTGGAGAGCATCCAGAGACGTGCTGCATGATTCATCTGCAACGGCTATGGCCGATGAAGTAGTGTGCAAAGGACATGATGCAAAAATTAAACTGGAGGCCATTAAGCGAACGCCATAAGGACCATCGACTTGCCTTCCTTCACAAAATAATCCTTGAATTACTCTTCATCCCATAAAATCGAAGGCTACATCTTAGCCAACGACAACGGCCGGAGAGAAATTGTAAAAACTTGACACAAATAGCAAACCAGTCAATAGGACTGATATGTTTTCCGTTATCCCACAGACTATCTGCGGTTCGAACAAACTCCCACAGTGGGTAGTCTCATGCACATACAATATAGATTTCAAAACCTTACTCAATCTTTTGGCATGCCAAACCTAAAAGCACAGGTAAGAGCCTGGCACACCTCCATAATATTGCTCATCAGTGAGAAACTTAGGAGGAAAATATACAGATACAACCATTACAGCCCATAAAGCCGGAGCTTATCCCAGTGTCTATAGCAGGAAGTGGAACAGGTGATAATCGCTCCTGGGTAGGACACAAATCTGACACAGGTTTTTACTCCCAAACTAGTGCTTGTACCCATTTGCGTCTGGGTTGAGTTGGGAAAATATGTTAAATGTCTTTCCCAAGCAATGTAATGTTGGACCTAGCTTTACCAGGGTTCGAACCCAGGACCCCACAATCCTAAGTCCGGCACCCTAACTACTCGGCCACCGACGCCACTTGATTTTAATTGCTCCATCATAATTATAAAATTTTGTTTGTTTGCTAATGATATGTTTATATTTATAGATATCCCCCCATTGGTATATCCACAGTTGAATGGAGTTTAGCCATCAAGTCCTCTGTTTTGATAAAAGACCCTGATTCTGATCTGATGGCTTTTGTTTCCAACCACACCTGCTGTGAGTTCAGTTTTTCTTTGTGACATACATTTATCAATTGCAAATTTCATACCAGTGGTACAAAAATTGTATTTGTTTACTGCAATGTGTGATATTGAAATTTTTAATTCTTTTATTTGTGGAGCTCTTGGTGTACATTGTTTATGATTATGAATGAAATGACTCTGATTTTGTGGAGTTTTGTTTCATTGAAATTTTCTTCGTCCACCATATGTGGCAATTTCAGGGTGACGAGGAGAAACATCAAGAAAATGTGCAGTAATGATCGCCATAGAGAGACCGGAAAATAAGTCATTTTTGAATTGCAGCCCTCTGTCAGACACAAACAAATTTGGACTACACGCAAAGATGCAATTGTTACATATGTATATATATATATACAGAATGTGTTGGAATTTCGAGGGGAATAAATGAAGGCAAAATTGCACAGAGTAGCAAAAATTGAGGAAAGAAGAGCTGAGTCTCATGATCATGATAATGAAAGGGAGAAATAGATAGAATATAATGACATATTATCATATTGATGACAATACATTGTCATGGTGGAAATGTGGTTAAAAGTTTGTAATGATGAGCTCTCTTTTACTGGCAAGGTGGAGAGTACATTGAAGTGGAGGTTGGCGGTTCTTGTTTTTTATGATGCCCATATTGTTCCTCTTTATGTCGTTGTATTTGTCTCGTCTTTGTCACCATGAGGCTTTCACGTAATTTATTATATTTCATGTCCTTATTCGTACATTATACTAGTAAGAAGTTGTTATGAAGTCATGTGATTAATGCCATTTTAAAGGAATTCACTCCTTTTGTTGGATTACTCAACTTTGCATGTTGTCTGCACGCAACATTGTCAGCACCATGGTACCGGATTGTTGAACCATTCCTGCGCCTGAAGTAAACACTGTTGTGCTTTTGTGTTCACAAAAAACCCACAGCAGACATCTTCTTGCCTAGATTACAAATTACCATGGCAAGGATGGAGAAAAAGACAGTAACTTGTTAAATCTGTAGGTCTATAGATTAGACCATGAGTGCTATCAACTATCATATTCAAAATACAATGATTGGAACGGCCTGAATTCTTTTCCTTTTAGATTTATGATAATGGCTTATGCTCAGATAACGTAAATAAGAGGGAGGACATAGTGCTCTCTTACTCTGACATTTTCTAGATCTACATTGTGGAAATGAGTTATGTAAAATTTGAATACACCAATATACATTATCTCTACAGCTACAAATACTTCTTTACATCACCACAAGTATCATTTTGGTTTTACTTTTGTTGACTAATTTATAGGTTTTAAAACACAATTTCAGTTTTGAGCATATCATAATGTGTCTCGGATGCATCAATAAAAATTGGGCCTGTATTGCTTTAGCTCATAAGAACTCTTGAAATGGCCGCCATCACGCTTACTCCTGGAAGCCTGCTGCTCAATTCTCTTACTTGATGTTTGGGGAACTCTATAGTATAAGCCCCCGATTACTATTTCAACTTTAAATGGCGGCTTAGGTGATTGAAAATTCTACTCTCAAAGTTGGTGGAAAAATTCTTTAGATGAAAACGATCTGGGGATCATTTAAAACCTACATGCAGAATATTATTACTCTTAGTGGCCCCGGTAACGGAGCCATTGACGCGCAAAGAATAAATAACTGAGAATCATATATATGATATGATATGTATATAGATTACTACCATGCCATCTTCTATCTTATCTGTGATAAGTTTCCCAGAAAAAAATCAAAATTTACTTTTGTCTTATTGTCATCTCAAGTCAACGTTTTCAAGCCAAAGTCATCTCAGTTGATTTACACTCATGAAAAAGTGAGTCGAAGTCCTATTGTTGGTGCTGTCTTCATTCGAGGGCTAGATCTGACCATCTCATTGGTGTAGGATGGCCATCTGCTTCACAAGTCTATGTTTACAATAAAGAAGATCATTTAGTCACCCTGAGTCCCCTTGAGCAATGACACATCCCAGAAGGTACGTTGCTAAGTATGTGTGTTTTTTGGTGTGATTCAGTTGGCACTTATTTTATTGACAAGGAATTATACTTTCCTTAACTGTGACCAAACTCTCAAAGTAAATGTTTCGTTATTTGACATGTTTTGATTCATGGGGGTTTTTTACTGTGTAATTTGCCCTATTTAAAAAATTTGAAGTCTTGCCAGGAGACAACGGCTTATTTTGTATCACGGGCAGTGCATAGTTGAAAAGTTGAAATACCATATTTAAGTTTGGCTTGGAGAAGTGAAAGCAAACAGGATGAAATTGACTCATCACACAGTGAGTGAAAGATAGTGTATTTGAATTTATGCATGTTGTTTTGATATCAAGCATTTCTTAAACCAGTGAACACCACACACCTCAGCCTTGATGCGATCACATAATTTGTCATGTTGAATGAAGAGAAAAGACAAAGAAAAGAAAGTATAAAAAAATATCCTACTTTCTACAAGGTTTTCTTTGTATCAGTGGAATTTACCTGTCAACCATATGTGGTGATCTCATGATGAATTAAAAGGAAACAACAAGACATGAAAGAGGAGGGAAAGAAGTAGGATCTACCAAAAGTACATTTTTATACAAGGACAACCTTTTACTTTGGTGCAGGACAAATACAATGGGGTGCAATGCTCGCTTAGATGTTTCCGATTGACCTCGCGAGATTGACTGGATAGGTTGTAATTCTTCTGAGGTGCCACATTTCGTCACATCCTCCTATGCTTTCCTATAGAATGGAATGCGAGGCTGTGCATCAATTTAACTCATTGCAAACTGCAATTCAATAAGCAATCACATAGATACATGTTGAATGCTAATTATGAATAGGTAGGATCTACATCAATAATACGTGACAATCACAACGGTAACTCTTTTTCCCCATTTTCATTTTGTTGTTTAATATGAGAATAAAGGATTTGTAAACAAGATGAATGTGCTTTCATTTATACTGTGATGAGTACGTAATGGGCTTTTCTCAAAATGGGATGTGAACATGACTAAAAAGCTGTTGGTAAAATGGTGTTCCTTTTACAAGTATAGTGTATTTGAATTTATGCATGTTGTTTTGATATCAAGCATTTCTTAAACCAGTGAACACCACACACCTCAGCCTTGATGCGATCATAATATTATATATTGGAATCTCGTCTATCTTTGTTTTTAACTTTAAGAAATTTTGTGTCTTGCTCATGTGCTTTTACTCCTTTCCTCAGGTTAAGATCGCTCAAAATTTGCCACAGAAAGGAATAGCATCAATTATTGCTGAAAAAGTTATCAAACAAGTTGATGACAAAGAAGAGAAGGACACATTAGGGAAAACAAAAGTGTCTGACGCCTCGTTCATAGCAACTGTAAGTTCAGTTGGGTTTTTTTTAGTTGTGAGGGAGTTTTTTGTTCTTTTTTTCATAAATTTGATATTGAAATATTGTGTTTTTTGAAACTGTACTTTTTATTATCAATTTACAAGGAGCACTTTGAGAATACTTTTGTTATGATATGCATTATAGATATTTTAAAAAGTGCAACTCTTTTAGATTTGTAACATGTTATTCATGTTTTCTCTACTCTAAAGTTTTAGCCCATGGGGGTACAGGGGAGTGAGGTTGTGGGGGGTAGTAATGCTTTTTATGACTGTTCTGGTAGTCTACGAAAAGTTGGCACCGTAGTTATTTGTCACAACATGGTGTACAGATGAAAGCGTTGAGAAATTTTTTTAATCTGTTGGCACATAAGATTTACTGCATGTACAAAGCTATCCTATCCCAGTTTTTTTATTATCTACAGACAGTTTAATAATTTAAACCTGCTGGTACTGTGGCTCAGTGGCTTACTGAATAGGCTTCTGGACTTGGGATCATGAGGTCCTTCGTTTAAATCAGACATTGTGTCCCTTTGGGAAGACACTTACCGCCCATTTTTCGGCTTGATCTAAGTGCAAGTGGGTATTAGTGTCAGCTAGGAGTAAAACCTGCCACAAACTAGCATCCTGTCTTGAAGGCAATGTACATTCACCCTTTCTGCTTCATGCTATAGAAACCAAGATATGCTTCGGTTCTATTTCTAAGGGCGTCAACAGCCATAATGGAACTTAAAAAGCAATATAAGATTATCTAAAGAGCAATTTTTCTCTTTCTTTACACAGTAGGGCATATCATGGCTTTCTGTCTTGTAGAATTTAGTTTCCTAATACTAAAAAATCAAACTTTGAAGTCAGCGCTTCCATCACTGTAGTATAAAAATTTGCGTACAGTATACTCCGCTAAATTGCATGCCGCCAAAATGCATGATTCGTCATAACGAGCAATTTTCTCTCTTTCTTTACACAGTAGGGCATATCATGGCTTTCTGTCTTGTGGAATTTGGTTTCCTAATACTAAAAAAATCAAACTTTGAAGTCAGCGCTTCCATCACTGTAGTATAAAAATTTGAGTACAGTACACTCCGCCAAATTTCATGCCGCCAAAATGCACACTAGCCATAATGCACGTTGTTTTTCATGTAACCGAATTTTACAACACTAATTACCCCTCAATATGCAACAACGATCATTAATTTCACCAAAATGCAACATTTTTTTTGCAACAGGTTTTTGTAAGTCCATCTTGAATTTGTTTCATTTAGACTAGAGAGTCAATTCCTGTATAAAATAAACTTGATAATCTCTTTTTGCCTCGTCCCAGTGACAAAATCTGCCATGCAGGTGTGTCCTGTGTGTATGTTTATGTGTGAGGCATCTAGCTCTATGTTAATCCTGACTCTGTCAAAATACACCTTCGCCAAAATGCAAGATTTTTTTGTCACACGTGGGCCGTGCATTTTGGCGGAGACTTCTGTATGTTGAATTTTTGTAGCCGTAGAGGAGCGCAGATATAATGATGGATATAAAGAGCAAATACTGTTTGATTAATAAGTGTGCATGAGAACCTGACTAAAAGCAGAGCAGCGTTGAAATGGCCTACCATGTGATGTAAAATCCGTGAGCCTGCTCATGTACCTGCTTGTGGATTAAATTCATTGTTATCAAATGTGTCCTTGGAAACAAACTTCAGGGTTTCTGTTTCCCTTGTTAATGGGCCCTCTTCTATTCAATCTCATTGATTATTGTAACATAATTTGAGGTCTAAAAAAAATCTGAAACTTAAGAAATTAATTATCATGATCTGGCATTATTTTAAAATAGTAATAGCTTTTCACCTTTTGAGGTGACCTTTTTATTTTCTTCTTTTTGCTTTTACTTCAGATGCTTCATTCACATGAACCAATTTCCTTGTATGGCCATCAGTACTTGAACCAGCTGCTCGTAAAAAGTAAGATATCCCTGTTTTCAAATTATTAGCATTTTAAGGTGCCAATGCTGTTTCTAAAATAAAGATTATTTAATTTTTTTTATCTTTTGTATTTAATTATTTATTCATTTATTTTATTTATTAAATAGATCCACACCATGATTGTATATAAGCCACTAAAGACGAATCATCCATCAGAAATTTAAGAGAACTCAACAAAACACAGAGCTTTATTAACCCTCGAACTGGCCTATATAAACTTCTGTGGCGGCCAAGTTCATTATGGCAATTTAGGGATTGGGATGAATAAGTAAAAACAAGGCATAATTTGATGTCAGTGGTATAGATAAGTATACATTTTCTGAAAGGTTATTAGTCAGGGAATACTATTCCATTGGTGACCGAGACGATAAGGATGAATTATGATGACCGTTTACTGTTGAACTGTGAAGTAGCTTTATTTTTTCCATTTCAATCTTTGGGCCCATTTTAGAAAGTTATTATCTACAGGTAACAGTTTTTCAGAAAATGTAGTTATACGGGTTTATGCATCAATTGACATTCTTATACCTATTTATAATGCATGAGTAATGCGTCCAGAAAACAAAAGGTGTGATTCTTCATTGTGTAAAGAGTGGAAACGTGTATGAATTTTGGTAAGAGGAACAAAAATAAAGCAAAAATTATGCATGAAATGACTTTTCAAGTTATTCCTGTGTTTATGTCATTAGAAAAACTGATGTGAGATGAATATTAGATCTAAAAATTGTCTTACCGCCTCAAGATTACTTGCCTCTATGTCGTGTCACCGCCATTCCTAAATTTCAGCTCATCTTCATCACTTCAGCTACTGCTGTCATCCCTGACATGATAAATTCCATCAAAATCATCGTCACTATCACTTTAATCATTAGTAAAGATGTAGAACAGATGTTTTCGAGTGCTAAATGGTCTAGAAGTAGCACCGTTTGGTTGTCTTTCACCCTGACCTGACATCCTAAAGTTACAAAAAGGCGAAAATCTAAGCTGAGATATCCGTCTTGAAATCTACTTTCGATTCACATGAAAATAGCCTGAATTTAGTGTGATAACAGTTCAAGTAGCTGCAGTATGCATTATCAATTATATCTTGCGTTTTCAGCTCAATATTTTTGGTATTCGCACTTTAGTGGGCTTCAAAGAGGCGCGATCGATCCAGCAGATCGGTTCATAGTTGCCACTGATCGGCCCTTAGGCCAGGTCTAGGATTAATGCTTTGTTGTGAATAACCATGTGAGAATAATTTTTTGAGTGTATAGAGAACTCCAGGATTCCCATTTAGTGATAAAAAGATCTTTGATTTTGTTGAAAGTAGAGATATATGTTTTTTTTGTCTGTAGTGCAACTTCTTACCTTTTTTTTTATTATATTGACCTCAAAATGGGTCTTGTGTGTGTAGTAGTAGTTGGTGATATTTTTGTCCAGAAATAACAAATGATATGAGAACAGATAACACACTGTAATGAACAATACTAGGACAAATATATGGGTCTTCTTCCATCATGCCTAGCTTTGTTTTCTATCCAGGGCACTTCCAAGATGAAGGTGTCAGACAGTGGGGGGAAAGAAAGAGGGGTAGGATGGGATGAGAACTGGCAACCAAGGAAAGAAGCCTGTTAATTACATGTGTATTTTGCTGCTTTTTTTTATCTAGGATGTGCATAAAGAAAGAATTTATACTTAGAAATTTCATTGATATTTTTACTTTATTGTGTACATATATGTGAAATATCACTATGGAAACATTCTGTTGTAATCAACGGCTCATAATTTCGTGTTGCAGAAAGAACAGTCAGCCTTTCAAAGTTTGCCCATGGTCAATGATGAAAGTGAGGATGAAGATGGGAACAGCCACCATTCATCAGACTGGAGGATGAAGAAAAAGCATCGAAGCCTAGGATATTATATGCCCTTGAGCAGGACATCTCTGCCAGTGCACCACCGCGAGACGGACAGTTCAACAGCATTCTACCAGAGCTGTCCTGCCAGATGCAGTGGTGCTCACTCTTACCTTCGAGTGATATTTGAGTTTGATGAAAATGAGAATAATTTCTCTCTATGGATTGTTATTTGTTTTGTCGTTGGTCTTTTGTGTGTTTTTGTTTTACACAGCCATGATACATTTTATGTTAACGGCCTTTAAGTCTTTGTTGTGTAAAAGGCAATTTTTGTACAGAAGAAAGTGTATTTGAGAGAATGTTTTAAATAAATGAAGCAAGGAGAAATTTATCAGTTTGTTGTCGTTTTTTATTCCAAATTTGCTTTCTATCAACATTACATATTTTTATTTCAATCCATTATCACAGATTTGGAATAACTTAATGTTCACATCAATAAATAAATATATAAACATTTTGTAGAGGTCACCATTAACATCTAAACAAACGTGCTTTGATCCATTTCTTCTGCCTTGAGCACAAAATACAAATTTCTCCTGCAGTTTGAGGAAAAGGAGAGATAATAAACTTATTAGGCACTTATCTTGAATACAATGTTGAAAGGTCAATGATTATTGACACATTGTGAAGATCCGATGATGCACTGAGGTAATTTATCTCTCATAACATAAATAAAGTGGCAGTTGCTTATAGCAAGCACACAAGGAATTACTAAATGCTAGTAAATGCCACGCCAAGATCGACTGCATTTTTCTATGGTTTGTAATGTAATGAAAAAAATTCAGGACTGCTTGAAGTGAGTTAAATAAAATTTAAAATCTGACAGAACGAGTCTTTTTCACAAAAACTTCATTGTTTTATTAAGAAACCCATCCTCCACTGAATAAGTGAGGGTTAAAATTTAAAAGGTACCCACATTCTTCCTTCTATAATGTTAGATTCATGCCCGTAATCACTTGTATCATTGGGACTGATCTAGGAATTACTAAATGCCAGGTCAAGATTAACTATTTTTCCGTAAATTGTAATGCACAGGCATAGTTCCAGACTGCTATTAGTACTAAAAAAATTATTACTAAAGTGAGTTCAATAAGAAGAAAAAATAAACCCTGACCAAATGAGTTTTTTTCATAAGAACTCCATTATGTTTCATAAGCAAACCCCATCCTCCACTGAAGAACCGAAGGTTACAATTTAGAAGGTACTAACATTCTTTCTGTAGTACTAGATTCATGCCAGTACTCAGATTTTATTCTTCTTCACTTATATGATACTTTAGTTAAAGTTAAAGACATAATTAAATTACAATCTGATTATCTTCGACACTTAATCACTTAATCCATTAAATGATAAGAGAGCTGAAGTAGAAAAGGGTGAGAGGGAAGTCGATCATGCTACCAAAGCGAAATCGTTTGTAAGGATATTAGAACAACAAACTAACCACAATCAAAACAAAAAGCCATGTTCTTTTCTGTCTAAACGTTTGCACCCTCTGGCATCAGTCATATGAGGTGTGTGGTCTCTTCGTTTGGCTTATTTTCTCTCTAGAATTCATTAAGTCAGTCAAACACAGTCGGGCTTTTAAGCAGGAAAAGATCAGTCGCAAGAACATTTTCTAAGAAGAGCACTTTCATCTTGACCTAAAAAGCTCTTTGATGTTCGTCCAAACTTCTCCCCAATTAATTCTGTCAACTGAATCAACACGAGGAACAGGGTTCGTCAAGTGAGGCGCGTCAATCTGCTGGCCCTCTTTTTTTTGGCAAATATTTTTGTAATCGTCAAGAATTTTCTTCATATTCTTGACAGCATCATAATGCACCATTTGCTTTTCCATTAAAGGCACAAGATTGTTAAACCTGTTGATCTGTGAGTTAATGTCTGAAACTGATCCTTTAAATTTATTAACATGAAAGGTCCATCTGATTTCATCTGTTTCTGAGAAGGGAGGTGGTCCCAACTGTTCTCTGATCACTGCCAAACGTTCTCTTGCAGCACATTGCATCCCTGCAAACAGATATTAACATAAATACAACAGGGGTAACGAAATTTTCACTTCAATACATGTATGTGAATAATAAGATAATGTCTATTTCTCACCTGTAAAAGTGTTTATTCAAAAAGAATGTACGCTCATACTCATAATGTTCTAAACTGAGTTTGTCCAACTTCTAGTCTAGCTATTTAGATTTTACTACGTATTCTCTATTCTTATCTCTTCCTACAAGTTTAACGACAATACAATAAAATGGTTCAGTAAATGTAATGGTTTCCCAATATATGAAAATTCAGCTTGGTCAGAAAGTAAGATACTGTATATAGTTTCAGTTTTGCATGAGTAGAATTTTGTTTGCAAACTCAAAGGTTTAAAGTAACAAATTTTCAAGGCTATTATGGCCCTTAGAAACAGTTTATCCTTGTTTCTATAGCGTAAAGTGAAGAAGGTAGTGTTAATACATTGTCTCCTACTGCTAGTAGTCTTAGACAGGATGTTTGTCTGTTACAGGTTTTCTCCTCTGCTGATGCTGGTACTGGTACACATTTGCACCTGAACTGATTCGGAAAATGTATCATACCAATTGTCTTTACCAAGGAAAACAGCATTGGATCTGGCATTTCCAGGACATCGTGATCTTTAAGTTTTAATTTGATTTGATTTTACCCACATCCCTAACTAAGGAGATTGAGACAGCTAAGAGTAAGACAAGTTGGTTACGATCTAAGTGTCACACACACCTGCATGACACTGGAACGAGGTGAGAAGAGAGATTGAAGTTTATTTTTCACAGGAATTGACTCTTTAAAAACAACAAATTGAAGGCAGACTTACAAAAACCTGTTGCATTTTGGCGAAGTCAAGTCAGCCATTGTTGCATTTTATTTTGAGCAGGTAGCATTGCAAAATTCGGTTACATGAAAAAAACGTGTATTATGACGGATTGTACAAAAATCTCAAATCGCCCAACAAGCCAAATAGTTTGTGTAAAATAAGCCTATATAATATACTTATATGTTATAAACAGTATACATGTAGAGTATTGGTATTTTACCTACTCTTCGCATTGTAGTACACGTAGGCCATATGTGCAGGGGAAGGACACAGCAGACTATCGTAGCTTATCGATCAATGACTCTCTTAGAATTCTCACTGACAGTGACATTTGATAAATGAACAGTTCTCTACCCTTGCGATCTGTCTATAACAGGGACCGCGTATAACAGTAATGACTCGTCAGTCCAAGCTATCCTATTATTATAACGGGATTACTATAGATCCAGAGCGTATCCTGGTTTCCATAATGTGAATGTGAATGTCAAGCAGAACAGGTGATAACACTACCTGGTGGGCAGGATCTAAGCCTGTCACAGTCACAGATTTTACTCCTCAGCTGATGCCGCACTCATCTGCACCTGGATCGGGTGTGGAAATGTGTACATGCAAGTGTCTATTGTCTTTCCTGAGGTACACAACATCAGACCGAGCTTTGCCGAAATCGAACCCATGATCTCATGATCCCAATTTCCAGTAGTGTAACCACTAGGCTGTCTATTTTACTACTATTACTATCATCAGACAGCTGCATAGCAAATCCATAGGCCGTTGCAGCCCTGACATCTCTCTGTCCTGTGCCATTATTCATGCCTCTGCTATTCTTTGTCCAAAAACTTCCTCTATATCTTTCTCCCATCTTCTGCATGGCTTCCTCTGTTTCTTTCCTCATTCATTTTACCTTCTAAAATCATCCTTTCTAGACCTTCCATGACGTTTGATGTAGCCAAAGTATTTCAGTTTTTGGGCTCTGACAAACTGTTCCAGCCATCCTTTGTTTATCTGCGATTCTTCTCTTATGGTTTGGTAGGTATTATACAACATCACCTTTTTTAAAATTGAGTTTATAAACTATTTACAGTGGATGCCACATACGTCGATGTTCAAGGGGCCTACTTATACTTATATAAAAAAATCGATTTAAGCAATTGCTAGGTTACCTCCCCTAATAGGATTTTCATCATAATGGTTTTGGAAAGTATTGCTAATTACTGACTGCTGACGCACGCTCACATGCATGTGTTGTTGTCTTTGAGTATTTTCTTGTTCGAGTGATTGAGCGCAGGAATAGTGGTAGAATTCTGAGTGAAAGAGAGAAGTGGCGATGATGGAGTAGTATAAGTAAGAGTAAGACTGCGCATGCGATTAGATCTCTAGCTTCAATTTTAAACCAATCATCTGTTTTGTCAAATGCTTCGCAGAGTTTAATCTACTACTATGTAATAATATTGATGCCGATGACCAGTACATTCGCAACTGGGTACGATTGACTAGGAGAAAGGAGACAGACAACACATGCCATACGGTCAACCATATATTATGCCAACACCTGAGCGGATTTTATTAACTTGTGCCAATTGAATCCTGTGATGTAGAGTGAGGACAAGTGAAGAAGCATTTAATAATCATTAATACAGGTAGATCTGCATTAATTTTTGTATTGATAGTGTTCTCTAGCTGTGGGGTCAACGACAGTGGATATTGTTGAAATTGAAACATCGACCAAAGCAATCGCATTTTCATTCATTTTACAGTCTGCAGACCGTGAAAAAAAGATCGACTTAAAGGCATCTAACTTAAGTCGATGCTGACTTAGACAGTTTTCTATTAACTAAAAAATATGTAGGGAAGGGGACGTAAAAACATCGACTTACATAAAAATTGACTCATGTAACGTCGACTTATGCAGCATCCACTGTATAAACAAATAAACAATTAAATATATTCATATTAACCACACAAGTTATAACGATTTACCTGATTTCTTTAGACAACATAATCCACTCCAGGTTTGAAACCGTTATTAACAAGAATTTTGTTGAGATTGTGCGTCGTTGTATCCACCATAGGATTATGGGCAGAATAATCCAAAGGTTTCCTTTTACAGGCAAGTCGTCAAAATCGCCTTTTGCATGGATTCTCTGACCGAGATCGTCCACTTCTCTTTGAATAAAATTACTGTAAAATGTAAGCGAATGGTGATTGAAAACGATGTCTTTTAACTTTGTAAATAATACAAGTAATAAGATGATCGTACTAACACACAATGATGAAAAATGATAAAAAGGTATAAAATACAATGTAGGTGAGAATTCTTAATGAAAGATATTTGTTCACATAGAATTCCCTCCTTACACCATTACGGTGATCTCAAGGCGAATTAAGAGGAAACAACAAGATGAAAGATAAATGAAAAGAAGGAAAAGGAAAGAAGTAAGACCTACCAGCAGCGCCACAAAACCGCCCGCAGCGTAGTTATGAAAACATGACTATTAGCTATGACTTAATTAACACAAGACCCCTTTCCAACTGTTAACCTTCACCACCCCTCCCAACCTCTCATCTTCTACCTGTCCGTTTGTCTGTCTGCTACTGTTTGTCCGTCTGTCTCTTTCACAAAAAGCTTTGATGCACTTTTAATCATAATAATGAATGCAATTAAGAAAAGTAACCTTATTTTTATTTTCTTTGCTTGGTCTGAGTCTCTCTGGGTTAAAGCATTTTCATCACCGCCAAACCTCATTTTTCTGTGCTCAAAACATGCTCAGTGGCCTGATGAACTCGGTACTGCCTGTACTGACGTTGACGTTCACTTGGAGTACCCGATCCAATGCCCTAGAACAATCATTGAAGTGCAAGTATAAGAAGACCATATATCAACCTTCATACTTTTTATACAGTTTGCATCTGAGAAGCAGAAATTTTAATGTGAACTACAATTAGCAGCCCCGATAAATCTACAGTGACATCAGGGCTGTTGTCTTTCATGTAAACCACTGAATGAGCAGTATCATGGTGGCAATGAGGCGTTTAGCTCCTACTGCCAATCTGTCCCATGATGTGTTGCTCGATTTCCCAGATAGATGGTAACTCTTTTGTGGGGCTGTTTTTACTAGTGCTTATTCATTGTATAGTAATAGCAGAAGAAGTATGTGCTGCCTTTAACATTTAAATATTATCTACTAAACATGAATCAACAGAGATGACTAGATTTATTTAGATATATATCATAAAATTGTGGGAAAATATTTGCTACGGCATCCTATGAGTGTTATTTCATGACTCATTCTTGCCAGGTACTGCCGGGAGAGCAGAATACTAGATCTACTAATTCTTAAGTGCTTGCATTTCACCCTTTCCAACTCCAGAAATTTAGCTTGCTCAAATCTGACTATCTTTGTTGCTATAGAATCTAATTAATAATTGAGATTTTTATATCACTCTTGTAAATAAATATGTTGTATCTCCCTGTGTCTACACTACTACTTTATTATTTCTAATTTTATTTTATCATCATTACTTGTGATCATCCTGTTCTTTCTCCTTCTCTGATTATTTTAAAAATCACCATCACAAATGTTAAGATTATTATTTACATTATTAAAATGAATATCGACAAGAGTGGCAGTTGTAGTTATACTGCTTTTGTAATAGCATTATTATTTATGAATAATGCATGAAATTTACTCCCACTGCCCTCTTATTTTATTATAATAAACTAAGGGATTCAGGCTCCACATAAAAGAATTACCATCTATTTGTTTCTGAAAAACAAGGGCAGATAATTTTGAGTGCTAAACAGCCCCATTGATTTGTTACATTATATTGAAAAATGTTTAGATATTTCACATGATTTTTAAATCAATTTCATCGTTTTTTTTAATGATGATTTTCGTGAGCACATGTTCTGAAACAAGAGCAGATAATTTCACATGCTAAACACCCCATTGATTCCCAAAAAATGAACTGAAATCTCACAAACCTTTCTAATATTATAAAATCAATTAAAACTTTCTATTCTTTGATAATGTCAACATTATAAACAATGAACTAAATAAAAGAGGAATGAGAGTAAATGCAAAGAAAACCAAAACAATGCTAGTAAAGGCAAGTGCAATATATAACCATCTAGGAAAGGCATTTGTAGGTAAACAAAAATTGTCAACAAAAACCAAAATGGCAGTACACAACACAGTTTATTGTCCTACTCTCCTCTATGGCAGTGAAACCTGGACAATAGAATAGCTAAATCAGTATACAATGCTAAAGCCCAAGGTAAAAGACCAAAGGCAGACCTCGAAGAAAGTGGGAAGAAGATATAAAAGAGGCATCGAAGAATAGAAATTTAAAACATTTTTGGAAGGAAACAGAAAATGCCAGGACAGGGCATCCTGGAGAAAGATCATCTCGGGCATCTGAACCCATGCACCGTAAGGTAGAATGGGAACTGATAAAGAAAGAAAGAGTGTTATGATCTGCATACGGGACCTCCTATTTATCATCCGTCTCTGTTGGGACTAGGTGTCAATCCATCTACATGGACCAGAGGGATAGATTTTACTTAAAAGAGTTCAAGGGACCGTCGGCGAGGCTTGAACCAATGACCTTTCAGTTGAGAGGCTTGGCACCTTGCCTCTGGACTACAGTCCCTCTATATATTTGACAATTCAAACTCACAAATGTAATAAGGCTAAGATCAAGTGTTTTTTTCCCCACTACAGGCAGTTTTGTTTCAAACTTTATTCATGCTATTCAAATATATAAGATAATGTTTAAAGATGATTCACACATAATGCATTATGATGCCAGCTTCAAAAGCACAAACCTCGAATGTTTAAATAACGCCTATGCTGTGGAACAGTGTGTTGTATGTCATGTTCATAAGAATCTGCCTTTGATGCGACCATTTCTTCAACTTCAATAGTATCAGTCTTACTTTTTCTGTGTTCCTAAAATGTAAAGATGAAAAAAGGGAGCAAAGGAGGTGTTATTGTTTTTTAACAACACAACATACGATTATTCAGATTTATATTTATATCCTTCATTTATAAACAAAACAAAATCATAATCTATTCATATCTTGATCTTATTAAGCATTTTTCAGTTTAAATTATACCATTTTTTCTTTTGCATTTGAATGATGCTTTTTTATACTGTATTGTTTTTAAAAAACTAAAAGATGACATCAATGTAAAATTTAATAGACTTTTACCTCGCTAATTAGGTGGAAATAAAAAATATTTTTGGAGGGAATATTATGAAACACATGCACCTTGTTTCATCAAAAACATTCTCTCTGTTATTAAAAATAAATATCCAAAAGAGAAAGATTAAGGCCTGGAAGGTACTGTACAGGCAATCTCCCTGCACTGACACTTGCCAGCAGGTAGACAGTACTCAATCTGTCCATTAAGAATAACAAAAACAACTAAGGTGTATGATATTGTTGTTGTTACTGATCCAGCAGCGCTCAGACATTGTCCTTCGGCCCAACGCCATGTAGTGGTATCTACAGGTGTTTTCCATCTGTTGCAGGGTTCCATAAATAGTGTTCCAAGTATTGGGTGTCTCTGGGAGTAGCATTTTGCATAGGTCTTTCAGTTTGTGACATTCAAAGGGTGATGGGTCACATTTCAGAGGGTGGTCACAAGAGCGCACACTGGGGCATGTTCAGGTGTTATTCTGTTTAGATGCATGCTTAGCTGTGTGGTGTGTTTGAAACCTGAAGATGGTGACTTGGTCTTTTCGTTTAAGTTGGTTGATAAGTATCTGTTACCGGCCTACAGTTTCTGTTCAGTATAAGTAGTAATAGGATATGAGAGTATCAGGAAATGTCTACATTTCCATTTAATTTTCTCAGGCTTTGGACTGTTATACCGTGATCAGCCAGTAACATCAGAGGATATCGACTGGCATTTGTGATGTAATTATCGAAAACATAGCCAGCCAGACTAGTTGCTTATTTCACTACCTGGATTAGCAGCCATGATGTTAAAGGCAAAAATGTCTTGTGTTTCATCTGCAGGTAAATTAGATAGAGGCGAAGAAGAATTTAAGCCCAAGTCTCAACTCCGAATGTGGATTCATATAGTATATATATAGTTAATTTCCATTCCACTCTATTGTATCTTTCTGTATCAGGCTTAGGAAAGATGAAAATGCCACATCCTTGTTATGACTTGTGGTATAGAAACTGTGATGTCGACATAGCGACTGTACAAGTTCACCATTCACTGTAGCCGTATCATTTACCATTTCAATCACTCTTTGGGAGATTTTCCCCTCATATTATTTGTTAGAAAACAAATGCAGACAACATGATGTCATTTTGGAATGCATGTAAAGTAAGGGTGAAGATGGAGATACAGATGGATTTATGGTCCATATCCCCACACAAAATGCAGGCTCAGCAGTGTACTTCATTTACCCCACAGCAGGCCATCTCTTTCAAAGTCCCTTCTCAACTCCCTTGGGAGCATACGGTACAGTAGCTTGTAAGGCGCTTCATACTAATACTCTGACAAAGTCTTTCTCTACCTATAGCTGGGTAATCATTCACACATGATTCGAGTGAGGAAAGAAAGTGAAGTACTTTACCTGAGAGTACAACATCGTGAAAAAAATACCTAAGCCAGCCAGGGTTTGAACTGGTGTCAAGATAGATACATTTGATAAAAAAATGGACTGCACTTGAGCGTCTCATCATCTAACAGATGATCACAGTTACAACAAAAAATAATGACAGCATAACAATCTCGTTATACTCATCAATTTTGAAGATGTCCATGAGACTTCAAGTGATATTTTTGAATGCTTGACTGTTTTTACATTATGACATACTTGGGAATTTTACTGCTTCCTCACATACAATTTTACCAGCAGAACCAGCCCTCTTCTTAGAAACGAATGTGATACACTCTCTCCATAGGCCTGGTTTCAAATGTTTGTGCTTGCTTCACTGCAACACTAATTTTTTAAAAATCTTGACACGCTGCAGATCTCATCTTGCAATCTTTTCCGCAGTATTTCTAGCCAACAGAGATTCATCTCTCGTTCTGTCCTTAAAAAAAATAAAACCTTCAAGTATAAGGGCTGGTGTTCCTCTATTCGTCCTTATCACCTCCATGGTTAAATCGTAAATTATGGTACATAACACTACCTTCAAGCTGCTTTTATACAATTTATGCTTACATTGTTTCCATCGATAATTGTTCATTCTTCAGCGCTGCTTTAGAAAAAAATAAACTTACACATTTCTGCTAATAAAACTTATTTTTCAAAGCAAGAGAACATCAATTTATAATAATTGATATTTACAAGATATGCATAATATAAACATTAAAAAAAAGTATGTGTTGATTGAATTTAGTAATCATATTTGGTTACGGCATTATAAGTAAGTAATGCATGGGTAGAGGTTTTGATCTTGTGAGAGCAATGGTTGTAGATAAAACAAGATGAGTTGTCGACATATGTCGATGAAACAAGGTTAATTAAAATGCACGCTTATGAAACAAGGTGCTCCCTATGAAACAAGAACAATCATCAGATTGATACACTCTAAACAACAGGCTTGTCATATCCTTCCCATCATTAATTGACTTCCTTAATAGTATAGCTGTACCGTAGCATAACAATGAAATTTAAAAACACTTCAACACAATGCTACTTAAAAACATGAGTATGAGTGAGTAGAAAGTTATTATCATTATTAAGTCATACTTACTATCACTTCTACTACTAATACTCCCTAATACTCCTTCTTTGAGAGGAAGAAAAACTTTTATAAAGGATTTTATTTTACACAATAGCAATAGCATGCTATTTTCTATCAACCATTTTGTCTCTTTATCTCTCTATCCATCTATTCTTTCTTTCAATATAATACACAACAAACATGTAAGTACATTATATGACACATACTCACCACATTATCTAAAAGTCAATAAATATGCCTTGTACAATTATTTTTTTTTAGTACAGTAGTAGCCGTCTAACATTCCGTCACTTAAGATCCCAGTCCGCCTTAGATCCACTTCTCTCAAAAACGGAATAATTTTGTCCACCAAATTGGCCCCCAACATTCCACATCATCAGTGAACTTCGGTAGAATCCAATAAGACAGGAGGTATCAGGTCTCAAGGTGTAAAGTATAGACCCTTCTGTTACAAATTGTGAAAGGATTTTATCCTGTCCGCCTAAGATCCCGGTCTGGCTAACATCCCCACTTTTTTCAATTTCCCAAGGTGTGGGCTGTAAGGCTGACACTACTGTAATGCCCAAAGGTATTTTGCATTGATAATATTTGTTCTCACTATAATGTGACAATTATCAAGCAGGATAATTTGGGCTTGACTTTACACTGTTTTGTACATCTCTGTAAGATTGTGTACATAAAAATAGATGACAGAAGTCATTTGAGTAATAAGATATATGTTATGTGGATAATTTCATGAACGCTCGAAGTACAATTAAAGTATAAAATGTGAACAAGCGTTTTGTACCTGTCAGTCATATATTCATTGTTCATGTTTCTTTGTTTTTATCTGCAGAGCTCAGCTTGAGAGCTACATTTCCTAAACTTTCTCTTGTGTTATATATTAACAAACGTATATACAAGCATTGATTTAAAACCTTTCTCTTTAAATCTTTAAATACAAAAAAATACCAATGCAATTTGATAAGCCTCTTGAACTTAGTTGAATTTCTCTGAATCCTTTTTCGTTGAACTGCTGTCTGGATGATATTGTTTAACCTGTAGAACAAAAAGGTGGAATGTTTAAAATATCAATCTAAGTTGAAATTTGTGCTATTTTTGTAATATTCTGAGTTGGAGATTTTGCTACATTTGTATACAATATGTCATGTGCATTGCTTTTCTTGGTTGAACTGTCACAAAACATTCATTATTGACACAGACTATTTGATGTCTGAAGGATTCTAAATAATTCAGATTCATGGCCAAAATCAGCTCTGTGTTGAAGTAATGCCATGTTGCTCTTGAGTGGCAACTTGTCTGATTTCTGAAATTTCATGATTTTTTTCCAATCAACTTGAACATTTTCCAATGACTTCATCCATGCACATTGTACTAGAACTTTTGTTTTTTTTGTATGCACTGATTAAAAATTTTGTAAATAGTTGTTCTTACTTTTCCAAACTCCAATAGTGTTCTGCAAAATAGTCTCTATTATATATTTTATTGACAATTTATATGCTGTATACTCATATATATATTATAACTATACAATACTGAAGATCAGTGGGGAAAATGGGAATATTTCTGGACTATACGATACAAAGTGATCATAATATAGATGATAGAAAGAAAATACAAAATCACTTTCAAAACATCATTTTAAATCCCTTTTCTTTTAAATGTGTATCTAATATAGCTGATAGCCTACTACTGATGCTAACACACTTGATCATTTCAATTGTGAAATATAAAAGGTCCAAAAAAATTATGCCTTTATACTTTTCAAATAAGATAAATACATAACTTTTATCAAAATAACCGTTGAAAAGAGAAATATAAACAACTCAGATACCATTCAAATATATAACGGAGTAGTTATTCACACAATTGTCCGAATAACTGGTATGGTTATTCGTACAATAAGTAGGGCTGGGATTACCCAGAGAGAGAGAGAGAGAGATCTACTTAACTGTGTCATCGGTCAACACGCTAACACAGATTAGGCGAACATTTAAAAACTGGCATTTTTTGAAATTTCAGCTAAGTTGTTTACTCTCTTCCGTTATTGTATCGATAAATTTGTAATTTATATATACATTTCGCACCTTCAGTGTAAATTTGTATCTTGATTAACACTTCCTTTCATTCATTCTGTATTATTTCTTCTTTCTAGACCCAGTGAGATATAGATCTAGATCTAGTCTTACATTTATCCTATCATTTCTTCTTTCTAGACCCAGTGAGATATAGATCTAGTCTTACATTTATCCTATTTTTTTCGTTCTTGTTTCCCATACTCTCACGTCTCTCTCTCTCCCTTTCTTTCTTCCCTGCCTGTTTTCTTTCGTTTCTCTCTTTCCACTCACTCACTCTCTCTCTCTCTCTCTCTCTCTCTCTCTCTCTCTCTCTCTCTCTCTCTCTCTCTCACACACACACACACACACTCTCTCTCTCATTCTCTCTATCTCTTTACAATTGTGCGAATAACCCACGAAGTTATTAGAACAATTGTGCGAATCTTTCACATAGCCAATATATAATATAAATGTATATGATAAAATAAATATAATATATATATAGATTTATATGTAGCCTTTTAAAACCTCTACAAACAACAGACCTTTTTCAAAAAGGCATCTCGAAGTTCATTTTCAGAACATCCTTCATCCACGGCTAGAAGGGAATATGATTCTTTGACAGATGCTGGTACCCTCCAGGACACACTAGTGTGCAAAAAACGATTAGACCTCACATTGTGTGAGTTGCTGCATTTGAGCACTTCAAGCTGCTTCCTCCAATGCCTGCACAGCAACAGCTTGAGAGTGAGAGAGGAAGTGCACCTCGACTTGGGTTTAACTCCATTGGAAACAATATGATTTCATACCTAACTCTAGCACCAATAGCATTAGTCCTAAGGAGAAATTATAAAGTAAAGTGAAGGCTTGCACTAGTTGTACTTTCTTTCAGGCCTAGATTCTTCTAACCTCAAGTCACTTCGTTATGTTACTTTAATCAAGTATGTTATGATTAAACCCCCTCACAAAATAACTGATTTTAATACCTATAATTCAAATTTGAAGTCAAACAAATTAGAGCACATAAATCCAATATGAATATAATGTATTTAGATCTAGATGATGAAGACTTTGATATATGATCTTTGCTTTGAAGTGCACCTTATTATACTTAGATCTAGTAGGATCTAATTGCATAACAGTTTTAGACATAGAAATCTGACTATTTTCAACCTTGGCACTTCAATTGATTGGGTGAATCAAAATATGCGTATTTTTTAATCATCCTTAAGTTTTGAGGTTTACAAAACCCTTTGCGTTGGCAAAGCTGGGCCAGTTCGAATCGGAACAGATCTTCAACTCTTTTGCCAGCTGCAAAGTGTTATTTAATATTCAATAATATATAGATTCTATCATGTATCGCGACATTCAGTAAAAGCGAAAGTAGCAACCCCATGCGAAAAGATGTATGTTAGTTTGATTTTACACGAATTCGGTCTCGCGCGATAGTTATTCCGACTTCATATATGAGTACTCGATATCAATTCCCATTATTTTTAAAAAGAGCGCTGATGTTCATTGGGCATGTAAACAGAATGAATGACAATAGAATAGCTAAATCAGTATACAGTGCTAAAGACCAAGGTAAAAGACCAAAATGCAGACCTCGGAGAATGTGGGAAGAAGATATAAAAGAGGGATTGAAACATAGAAATTTAACTTTTTTGGAAGGAAACAGAAAATGCCAGGACAGGGCATCCTGGAGAAAGATCATCTCGGGAAACTGAACCTATACACCGAAAGGTAGAAAGGGGAACTGATAAAGAAAGAAAAGAACGAAAAGAAAGCTGATGTTCATGAACAACCGACGGGGCGGGGAGAGGAGGGGGATATGAGATGTTTTGAGGTCCCGGTATGGTCATTGCACCGCAAGCATTAGTTCCGTTCTCATTTTCGAAAGTTTCCCTCACTTGGAATCCACCTTAAAGTTAAGAACAGCTCTTAATCATATGAGAGAAGGGTTAACGTGTTTACGGTTTGCGTGTAATGGTATTTTTAAGGCTAGATAAATGACCAACTACTTATCCAATTACATCAGCTTCAACATGTAACACAAAAACAACCAGATCAGGATGTTAAACATACATGGTTCTACATGTATCTTCAAACATTGATTGTTACATGTACTCATTCTATCCTAGTACAGTACGGATGGGTAACAAACTGCCATCAAAATCATATTCAGAAGTATAGAAATCTTTAAAAAGCATAATTAAACACATATCACATTAACAACAAAAATTAGATTAATAGTTTGGGGTTAAATAAGAAGTATGCCCGCTGACAGTAATACATGTACTCAAAAATTGAATTGGCCAGTTATATTATTAAGAAGAAAAATTACACGCAGTATAAAAAGTTCCGGGTAGTCGACAGGTAAGCACATGTACGGGGGTAGATGATCCCGCCCTCCACGAGTCTCCTGCTGCCTTGCCTTGAGTTAACCCCTGACAGAAAACAACCTGCTGCCTTGCATTCCAGTCTTGACTGACCAAAGGCTAAAGAGTCCAATCCTGACGAAAATGACAACCTGCTGCCTTGCATGCTGGTCTTGAATGGCTAAAGGCTAAGGGATTTAACCATGACAGAAATTAACAAAGCGGTAGGGGGCCTCAATGTGGCAGCCCCACTATCTACCTAGGGTACAGTGGGCTAATCATAGCATCAATCAAACCGATTCAGAGAAATAAATACAATATAACCGGCTTGATCTTTCGAAGACGAACATTGAAACGAATACGGACTGTGATTTTTGGAACATGGAACGTTGGGAATAAATGAAAGAAGTTAGAATTAGTTGAAGAAATGGAAAAATTCAAAGTAGATATTTTGGCCCGGGCAGTGGACAGGTAAGCACCTGTACGGGAAGTAGATGATCCTGCTCTCCACGGGTCTCCT
>JAXRKP010002160.1:27500-60000 GCA_037039925.1 Doris montereyensis | reverse complement strand
CTGGTAACGATTTGACAACTCTATTTTGAATTATTTAGCAATTTCTTTGTTTTGCAGTTTTCCAACGTCAAATTTTTCATTCCTGATGTTACTTTCTTTGTCTTCCTTAATTTTATACGGATTTTAGCAGTCAGGAGCTCATGGTCATTTTCAACATCAGCTCCTTCTGGTTCTCCACATCTAACAGTGATGTCTTGCATTTCTTATTGATAGTGATGTGGTCAATTTGGTTTTTGGTTTTTCCATTTGGAGAGGTCCGTGTATATTTGTGGATGTATCTATGCTTAAAGATAGTTCTTCCAATGATTAAATTGTTTTCTGCGCAAAATTCCACCAAACGTTCTCCATTGTCATTCATGTCTGCAGCTAGTCCTTCACGTCCCATTATGTGTTCTCTTCGACTATTAACTTTTTCAACTTTGGCGTTTAAATCACCAAGAACAATAAGTAGATCATGTCTTGGGATCTTTTGTACTGTGCTGTTAAGTCTTTTATGAAACTGTTCTTTCTCCTCTTCACGTTTGTTTTCTTGTGGGGCGCCACACACGATGATGGTCATCTTTGCGTATTTGGAATTAAACCTAGCTTTCGGTAATCTTTCACCCATGGGTTCCCATTCCTACAGTCTTCTTTTTTACCGTTTTGATAGTATCACGGCCACTCCATTCATATGTTGATTGTCTTTTCTTCCTGAGTAGAGGATCGTATGAGCAGTAGCGATATCTCTTTTGCCATTGTCAGTCCATCGTGATTCACATATAGACAGGATATATATTTTATATTTGTCCATTTCATTTATTTCTACGCAAGTTTTCATGTCTGATAAAGTGTGCGCACATTCGATACACCCAACAAAATTGATTTTTTTTTATTCAGAAGTCTTGATATAGTTTGGTTGCTGGCTTCGTTTAGGCTTTGGCCCTTCCCCATCATTGGTATACTGTTCAGGATCGCCAGTCCAGTCTGGGTTTTTTAGCTGCGGATCCAGAACTCTGTGTGTTAGTTTTTCCTTCGCCTGTATTCGTATATTTTAATCCATTGTCGGTTTCTGTAACATTTTATTTTTGTACAAGACAGGGGCGTTAACCCTATGCCTAACCCCCATCTCCGAGAACCAGGATTTACTTTGGAAATTCACTCCTAGACAGGTAGTTTTCTTAAGCTCATGGGCCCTGTCCGCCCATGATTTCAAATCGGAGTTTTCCTTCTCCTTAACAAACTGCCTTTCCAGGTTAAGGAGCTATGTTTACTCCGGGGAGAGGGGGAGGTTATAAAGGCGCCTCACAGGACATCTAGAGCATTTTCTAAGGGCTGAGCTACCCATTTCCCTCTAGTCTGAATAGACCTGGCTAGCTACCCATTTCCCTCTAGTCTGAATAGACATAGCTAGCTACCCATTTCCTCTAGTCTGAATAGACCTAGCTAGCTACCCATTTCCCTCTAGTCTGAATAGACCTAGCTAGCTACACATTTCCTTCTAGTCTGAATAGACATAGCTAGCTACCCATTTCCTCTAGTCTGAATAAACATAGCTAGCTACCCATTTCCCTCTAGTCTGAATAGACCTAGCTAGCTACCCATTTCCCTTTAGTCTGAATAGACATAACTAGCTACCCATTTCCTCTAGTCTGAGTAGACATAACTAGCTACCCATTTCCCTTTAGTCTGAATAGACATAACTAGCTACCCATTTCCTCTAATCTGAATAGACCTAGCTAGCTACACATTTCCCTCTAGTCTGAATAGACATAGCTAGCTACCCATTTTCCTTCTAGTCTGAATAGACCTAGCTAGCTACCCATTTCCCTTCTAGTCTGAATAGACATAGCTAGCTACCCATTTCCTTCTAGTCTGAATAGACATAGCTAGCTACCCATTTCCTTCTAGTCTGAATAGACATAGCTAGCTACCCATTTCCCTCTAGTCTGAATAGACATAGCTAGCTACCCATTTCCTCTAGTCTGAATAGACATAGCTAGCTACCCATTTCCCTCTAGTCTGAATAGACATAGCTAGCTACCCATTTCCCTCTAGTCTGAATAGACATAGCTAGCTACCCATTTCCTCTAGTCTGAGTAGACATAGCTAGCTACCCATTTCCCTCTAGTCTGAATAGACATAGCTAGCTACCCATTTCCTCTAGTCTGAATAGACATAGCTAGCTACCCATTTCCCTCTAGTCTGAATAGACATTGCTAGCTACCCATTTCCCTCTAATCTGAATAGACCTAGCTAGCTACCCATTTCCCTCTAGTCTGAATAGACCTAGCTAGCTACCCATTTCCCTCTAGTCTGAATAGACATAGCTAGCTACCCATTTCCCTCTAGTCTGAATAGACATAGCTAGCTACCCATTTCCTCTAGTCTGAATAGACATAGCTAATTTCCCTCTAGTCTGACTAGACATAGCTAGCTACCCATTTCCCTCTAGTCTGAATAGACATAGCTAGCTACCCATTTCCTCTAGTCTGAATAGACATAGCTAGCTACCCATTTCCCTCTAGTCTGAATAGACATAGCTAGCTACCCATTTCCTCTAGTCTGAATAGACCTAGCTAGCTACATTTCCCTCTAGTCTGAATAGACATAACTAGCTACCCATTTCCTCTAGTCTGAATAGGCATAGCTAGCTACCCATTTCCCTCTAGTCTGAATAGACATAACTAGCTACCCATTTCCCTCTAGTCTGAATAGACATAGCTAGCTACCCATTTCCCTCTAGTCTGAATAGACATAGCTAGCTACCCATTTCCTCTAGTCTGAATAGACATAGCTAGCTACCCATTTCCCTCTAGTCTGAATAGACATAGCTACCTACCCATTTCCTCTAGTCTGAATAGACATAGCTAGCTACCCATTTCCCTCTAGTCTGAATAGACATAGCTAGCTACCCATTTCCTCTAGTCTGAATAGACATAGCTAGCTACCCATTTCCCTCTAGTCTGAATAGACATAGCTAGCTACCCATTTCCTCTAGTCTGAATAGACATAGCTAGCTACCCATTTCCTCTAGTCTGAATAGACCCAGTAGAAGGTGACGTGGAGAGCAATGACTTCAAACTACGACATTATCCTGTATGCCTAGATAAATCAAGACTCTATCCCCGTTGTTTACCCTACGCTCAACTCTGAGTATGGAACTTAGTTGACTGTAACCCCTCAGTCTGTCACTGAAGTCAACTTACTACAGGGTAGTGTATTTCTTTACTATAGGGTATAGTGTTATTTTGGAATACTGACTTGTTTTCTCCCCCCAACACTCCCTCCAATTGAACCACAGCGTAACGACTCTGACTGCCAGCTATTCAATTTTCCTAATTCTTTGCTGTTGTATGTAGTGCTTTGTGACAAGTTCAAAGGAGAACAAATAAAAAAAGACACATTAAAAGCATTCAATCCTCACATTGTTTTTAGTTTGTTTGTTCGTTTATTTTTTTCTCATTTATGAAACGGTTAATCTTGCATGCTAGTTGTTTTCGCGTAACAAAATGTAATGGGACAGAAACAGTCACTTTTGTGGAAGGCAATTTGTATCAACATTGATTGGTGAATGTGAATACATGTTATTGCTAAATAAATGCATATTATGTTTCTGGTAAGAAATGCATCATGTTTTTGGTAAAACAAATCCCAGACTAGAATGATATTAGTAAATAAATGCCTCATATTATTTGTAAATAAATGTCTCATATTATTTGTAAATAAATGTCTCATATTATTTGTAAATAAATGCCTCATATTATTTGTAAATAAATGTCTCATATTATTTTTAAATAAATGCCTCATATTATTTGTAAATAAATGTCTCATATTATTTGTAAATAAATGTCTCATAAATGTCTCATATTATTTGTAAATAAATGCCTCATATTATTTGTAAATAAATGTCTCATATTATTTGTAAATAAATGTCTCATATTATTTGTAAATAAATGTCTCATATTATTTGTAAATAAAGGCCTCATATTATTTGTAAATAAATGCCTCATATTATTTGTAAATAAATGTCTCATATTATTTGTAAATAAATGTCTCATATTATTTGTAAATAAATGTCTCATATTATTTGTATTATTTCATGGTAAACCCACTATGTTATTGTTAGAGGCATGATCACTATCATTACTATTATTATTATCATTATTATTATTACCCATCTTTGCTCATAGCATTGTGTTATGATTATCTCCTGGGATGTTATCTGACTTCGAGATAACATCAGAATGAGTATCTGGCTTGTTTCAATTGGGATTCAACGCACTTGGTAATTCAAAGCGAGAAACGCATTTTTTTTCTCTTTTCTTTCTTCTTCCTTTTTTTCTTTTCCTCTATATTTTCTGTCTAGTTTTCTTCTGTTTATTTTTCTTTCTTCTTCTCTTGGTTTTCCTCTTCATTTTGTGTGTGTGTGTGTGTGTGTGTGTTTTGTGTATGTGTGTGTGTATGTGTGTGTGTATGTGTGTATGTGTGTGTATGTATGTGTGTGTATATGTGTGTATGTGTGTCTGTATGTGTGTGTGTATGTGTGTGTATGTGTGTGTATATGTATGTGTGTGTGTGTGTGTGTGTGTGTCGCTCTAGTTTTCCTCCTAGCATGATCCATTTCAAAAACTTTGTTAGGTTTAAAAAATCTTTGAAATTGAAACCAAACAAAAAACAACAATCCCCCAAAAAACACCACACAAAAAACAGCAGCAAAAAAACAAAACCAAAGAACGCTAAATAAAAAAAAAAAACTAGAAATACAACTCCACACCCAAAAGGAAATACAACAAAAAAAACAAAAACAAACAACAGCAAAAACAAGTACAAAGTCAACTTTCTAAATATTTGTATTTTTTAAACTTTCGTTGATGGACTACATTAAAATCTTTCCTCCTTTGCTTTATCTAATCATTTGACGTTTGCATGCCTTCCTTCCTTCCTTCCATCCTTCCACTGCTTTTTCATACAGATTCCATCCTTCCACTTCCACCTTTTCATATCAGATGTCTTCCTTCCTTCCTTCCATCCTTCCACTCTTTTTCATATCAGATGTCTTCCTTTCTTCCTTTCCTTCCATCCTTCCACTCTTTTTATATCAGATGTCTTCCTTCCTTCCTTCCATCCTTCTTCTTCCTTTCATTCAGATGTCTTCCTTCCTTCCTTCCATCCTTCCACTTTTTTTCATATCAGATGTCTTCCTTCCTTCCTTCCATCCTTCCATCTCTTTTATTCAGATGTCTTCCTTCTTTCCATCCTTCCACTCTTCCATTCTTTCTTTCTTCCTTCCTTCCTTCCTTCCTTCCTTTCCTTCTTCCTTCCTTCCTTCCTTCCTTCCATCCTTCCACTTTTTTCTTCAGATGTCTTTCCTTCCTTCCTTCCTTTCTTCCTTCCTTCCTTCCTTCTTTTCTTCCTTCTTCCTTTCTTCCTTCCTTCTTCCATTCCTTCCTTCCTTCCTTCCTTCCTTCTTCCTTCCTTCCTTCCTTCCTTTCTTCCTTCCTTCCTTCCTTCCTTCCTTCCTTCCTTCCTTCCTTCCTTCCTTCCTTCCCTTCCTTCTTTCCTTCCTTCCTTCCTTCCTTTCTTCCTTTTCCTTTCTTCCTTCCTTCCTTCTTTCCTTCCTTCCTTTCTTTCTTCCTTCTTCCTTCCTTCCTTCCTTCTTCCTTCCTTCCTTTCTTCCCGTCCTTCCTTCCTTCCTTCTTTCCTTCCTTCCTTCCTTCCTTCTTTCCTTCCTTCCTTCCTTCCTTCTTTCCTTCCTTCTTTTTCTTCCTTCCTTTCTTCCTTCCTTTTGTCTTCCTTCCTTCCTTCCCTTCCTTCCATCCTTCCTTTTTCTTATCAGATTCTTCCTTCTTTCCTTCCTTCTTTCTATCCTTCCTTTCTTTTTTCTATCAGATGTCTTTCCTTCCTTCTTTCTTCCACTCTTTTTTATATCCTTGTCTTCCTTCCTTCCTTCCTTCCTTCCTTCCACTCCTTTTTATATCAGATGTCTTCCTTTCTTCCTTCCTTCCTTTCATCCTTTCTTCTTTCATATCAGATGTCTTCCTTCCTTCCAGACAGACCTCCTTCTCCATCTTCCTTCCACTTTTTCTTCCTATCAGATGTCTTCCTTCCCTTCCTTCCATCCTTCCTTTTTTCATATCAGATGTCTTCCTTCCTTCTTCCTTCCATCCTTCCATCTTCTTCTTTTATATCAGATGTCTTCCTTCCTTCCTTCTTCCATCCATCCTTCCACTCTTTTTATATCAGATGTCTTCCTTCTTCCTTCTTTCCATCCTTCCACTCTCTTTTTTATATCAGATGTCTTCCTTCCTTTCCATCCATCCTTCCACTTCTTTTTTAGATATCAGATGTTTCCTTCTTTTCCATCACAAACGTGACCTTATAGGATATATTATTGCTTCTATCAGATTTCATCAGATAGAGGCAGGCACAGTAATAGAAATAAAGATGAATACTTTGTACACATACTAACTGACCATTTCCATTCAAAAAAATATAGATACATTGGGAGTGGGGGGGGTCGGGAATATTTATTTAAAGACAAGGGGGAGGAATCCTTTTCATAATGACACCACTCTTTTTAAAAACATATCAGATACTAATTCTTTCACACATAGAGGATACTAGAACAAGATGAGAGGAGAATTCACAGATTCAACACATAGAGGATACTAATTTACTTTCACACATTCCTTTTCGTTGGATTGCTGTAACTCTTTCACATGTTTTTCATAGATGATATTTGGCATTTTTGGAAGCTGAATTTTTTCAATTACATCGAAACCACAATCAGTGTGTTATTTTACATCCTCGTCTCGCTGAAATTATCAGATGATTCCTTCCCGTTTTTCCTCCTTGAATTTGTTCCTCAGTGTTCATAGATCTTTGATTGATACTAATTCTTTAGAGGGATATTTACCTTACAATTTTCATAGAGGATATTAATTCTTTCACACATGTCTGTTTTTCGAATTCAGATGGATACTAATTATTTTTCACACATTTTCCTGTAGGATAGACCACATATTTGGATTTCTCTAATGTTTTGTATCTGTCTGTTGATTGTTTATGTGATTTTTTTCAAGTTGTTAATTAAACATAATTAATCACACATAGAGGATACTTTCTTTCCACCATATAATTCTTTCATCTTACAGAGGTTACTGCAAGGTCATCTTTCCATCTATTCCATCATAGAGGATACTAATTAATATCAGGTTATCAATTTCTCCCTCGACTCCTGTGTCCGTTCACACATAGTCTGTCAGTTTGTATCAGATACTAATTGTCTATCTTTCTGAGCGTTTTCCAATCTTCATCAGTTTGAGGTGGGTTCCTGTTTGTTTGTGAGTTTCGGAATTGTTTGTTGATATCTAATTTTCTCTCTCTCACATAGAGGAACTTCCTTTTTCACACATAGAGGATACTAATTCTTGTTCAATCAAGTCTGTCTGTCTGTCTGTCTGTCTGTCTGTCTGTCTGCTCTGTCTGTCTCTCTCTCTCTCTCTCTCTCTGTAGGTCTCTCTCTCTCTCTCTCTCTCTCTCTCTCTCTCTACTAATTGATTTCACACATAGAGGATACTCTGTCTTTGTCAAATTCTGTTCTGTCTGTCTGTCTGTCTGTCTGTCTGTCACATAGAATATCTAATCTCTCTTTATTTCAAATCTGCGATACTAATTCTTCTCTCTCCGGTCTCTCTCTCTCTCTCTAACTCTTTCACACATAGATGATAAGTTTCTCTCTCTCTATTTACACATAGAGAAACTTTAAATTAAGAGGATACTATTACACTTTCACACATAGAGGATAGACCAAGTACAAATAGTACATCGGCTTACTATTCCAACTTTTTTTCACAATAACCAGTTCAAAATGGCAAGCCAGATGAATGAAAATGATACTCACATTCAAAAACAAGGAAACATATGAAGTTAAAACAATTAGGTGGCTTTTTCAAGATTAATGACTGGAACGAAGGAATGAGTATCGATAGTGGCAAAACAATATTTTTGTTCAATCAATTAAACAACTATTTGATTTCAAGAGTTTATTCGCTTAAAATCTAAAGAGGGCTTTTCAAATCTGCGTTCGAAATCTAGAGGTGGGATGCAGTGGTTTCTGAGTGATAAGCTCAAAGTTAGAGACGTTCAACTTTCATATTGCAAGCCTTGGGTGAACAAAGTACATCGGCTTACTATTCCAACTTTAATTACCGAGATAACCAGTTCAAAATGGCAAGCCAGCTGAATGAAAATGATACTACATTCAAAAAACAAGGAAACAATGAAGTTAAAACAATTGAATTAATTGAAAGTCGCTTTTGGCAGACATTTTCTCAAACAAAGACAACGACATGGGAATGATTTAAAACTGCATAACTATGGTTACTCTTAGTGGTCCTATCAACAGAGCCTTGGGTAACAAAGATCTCTCTAATTCTGTAATTATATATATCTATATATATATATCTCTCTCTATATATATATATATATATATATATATATATATATATATATATATATATATATATATATATATATATATATATATATATATATATCTTTAAAAACATGAGGGTTGATCATCATCATCATCATCATCATCATCATCATCATCATCATCATCATCATCATCATCATCATTTGTGGCTTGCGCTATTCAGCACGTTGCCGACCATCCCTCTCCACGTCATTCTGCCTTCAGTTCTTCAATTCAATTCAGTATGTCTTGTAAAACCCACGTTGGTGGTGTTACTGGACGTGTTTTGTCCCAACACTAAGACTTACTTAACACCGTTACGTACGTGGTGCATTGTTTGCCACGACCTCTTGACCCTTCTATGAATACAGATGCTAACTTTTCTAGTCCATTTTGTCTCCACACATGGCCAAAAAATATCATTTGCCTTTTAATGTTGCTGTTCTCCATAAGTTCCCTTTTTTTTTCAATTTTTGGGAGACTCGGTAGTTCAGAGGCAAGGTGTCGGCCTCTCAACCAAAAGGTAGTGGCTGTTTTACAGGTCAGTCCGCAAAATTCAAAATCCTTCCAAACACCTCGAGATCACTTTCGTTTTTTGTAAATCAAATCAAATCAAATCAAATCAAATCAAATCAAATCAAATCAAATCAAATCGAAATTTGCAATTTTCACTACAACTTCCATTTTTGTTACTTTGCTTTCCAAGGGATTTTCAGTATTCTTCCATATATCCACGTTTTAGATATTTCTAAATGAGGGTTGACATATAATAAGTTGGGGGAGGGGAGTGGCTCACGTTAGTTTTCCATTCACATTGAACTTCAATTAGTTTACAGACAGTTTGGCTGAATAGAAATTGATCCTATATACGAAGGAGACTCGGTAATCCAGAGGTAAATGTCGACTTCAACCAAAAGATAGGGGTTCTGAGCCCCGCTAATGGTTGAAGCTTTTTCTAGAGTTTTTTCGAGACAAATCTACCCCCTTGGTCCAGGTAGGTGACACTTAGTCCCATCGGAGACGGATGATAAAAAGGAGGTCCCGTGTGCAGATGACAACACTCGGTGCACGTTAAATATCCCTCGTCTGTTTACAGGGCAGTCCGGGCAAAATTGAAAAAATCCCACAAACCCCGAAATCACCTCAGCTGTGGATGTGAGTCAATCAAATCAATCAAATCAAATTAAAATAAATCACTTTGCTACACAATGTTTGAAGAAAACAAAAGTTCCTTTAAGGTCTTTATCGACTATGAATCTGGATCTTATCCCGATTTGTATATAGCATGGAGCAGGAGACGAGTAGATGATAGAGCATCGCCACATCGGATTGACTCTGATCTGAAATGGATTTCATTCAAAAACCAGCTATTGCTGGTACATGACATGCGTTCTAGCTGAAGTGTACTGATAATCATGACGTTCTAGCACCACCAAGGCGTTCTAGAAGTAGTGCTGTGAGCTGATAATCATGATGTCACTACATTCAAGCCCCATGACTGGCACAGGCAAATTCTAGCTTCTGTGAAGATAATCATAACGTCATGAAGCCCCACAACTGGCACAGGCGTTCTAGCTGAACTGTAGTAATGTTGTGAGCTGATAATCATGACGTCACTCGTTCAAGCAATAACCACTGGCTATAATCTATAAATTTTCCAGGCATCTAGTTTGTTTGTTCAACACTTGAACTTTGGAGAGAAGTAATAATAATGATAATCATGGACGTCACTCGTTCAGACAATAATGAGTACCACAACTTTAGCTCAGGCATCAAAGTTTGTCATGAATGAGTTTTGGTCGTATTCCGAGTTCTAGCGATTTGATTGGTTGCTGTGAAGCTGACAACGTATCGTCTATGTAAACAGGCGAGTTTGTTTAACAAAATCACAACGTTGTACACTTTGGGGAGAAGTTGATGTGAAGGAAAAGAAGTTTCGAGCACTGACTCAGGGATATGGACTACAAATCCATCTCCAGGAAGAGAAGAAGATATTGTCATTAAAAAGAGCCATCTCATTGTGCACTGTATGCCCCCCCCGGAGAGTTTGAATCAAATGGCCTGCTGGGGATAACTGTGCAGTCAGTCGGAACTTGTGCAATGAGGACTTTCCATCAAATCCATCTCCATCATTAAAATCCATCTTCATCATTAAAATCCATCTTCATCATTAAAATCCATCTTCATCATCAAAATCCATCTTCATAAAAAGGAGAACTTGAATGAATGAGAGGAACGAGATCACGTGCTTATTAGAGAACGCAATGCCAGATTTAGCAAGGACAGGATTCAAACCCAGGCCTGAATGAAGCTAAGTCCAACGGCCTAACTGAGTGCTACTGACACCTCGCTCGGCAAATGTACTCATGGACCTGATAGGAACAACAACAACAACGACGACTACAAGAACGACTACAACAGCAACAGCAGCTTCAATAACACCAAGAACAACAACGACTACAAGAACAACAACATCAACAGCTGCCCAAACTTTTCTACAACAACTACAATAACAACAACAACTACATCAACAATAAGTACTACAACTACAACAAAAACACCAATTACGACAACAACAAAAGACAGCAATTACAACAACAACTACAACAACAACAACACAAACTACAACAAATCGAACAACAAGAGCAGCAGCAGCAGCAGCAGCAGCAGCAGCAAATCAGCAGAGCAGCAGCAGCAGCAGCAACAACAACAGCCATTTATGAAAATCCCAGAGATGCACAAATTATGAGAAAGAAACTTTTATTTCAATCACACACAAAATAGTTTCACTCCAATGAGAACAAAAATACAAGTTTTAGGGTTTAGAAAAATAGAAACAAGAACCCAAGACAGAAATACAAGAAAAAAGTAGTTTGAAATATTTGTCATAAAGTGGTGTGTACTTTGTTTCTTCAAAAAGACTTTCCAAAGACATTGAATGGCAAGAGAAAATACAGATAAAAGCAGATTAACAATTATCATCTCATTAACCCAATAGGGTAGAAAGATGAGTCACCCAAATTCAAACATATTTGTGATCATTTGCTACACCCAAAAACACAAATACAAAAAACCCAACAAGATTACAACAACAAAAAGATGAGGGTTAAATAACTTCAATTTGATGAACAAAGAATTGGAGAAAAAAAACAATTCGCATTTTGAAAATGTGGCAAAAGGATTAACCACCCAAATTTGATATGAAAAACAGTGGAAGGATGGAAGGAAGGAAGACAGACATGCAAGTGTCAAATGACTAGATAAAGCAAAGGAGGAAAGATTTTACTGTAGTCCATCAACCAAAGTTTAAAAAAACACAAAAACATTTAGAAATTGACTTTGTAAAGTTTTTTACCGTTTGTTTGTTTTGTTTTGTTTTGTTGTGTTTCCTTTTGACACAAAGACACAAAGACTAGTTTTTTATACATTTAGACACTTTGGTTTTGTTTTTTGCTGCTGTTTTTTTTGTGTGGTGTTTTTTGGGGATTGTTGTTTTTTGTTTGGTTTAATTTCAAAAGATTTTTTTAAACATAACAAAGTTTTTGAAATGGATCATGCTAGGAGGAAAACTAGAAAGACACAAAGACACACATACACACACACACCCAAAGACACACACACACAAACACACACACACACATACACACTCACAAGACACTCAAAGACACAAAGACACACATACACACACACATACACACACATACACACACAGACACACACACACAGACACACACACACACACAAAATGAAGAGGAAAACCAAGAGAGGAAGAAAGAAAAAAAGAAAAAGAAGAAAAACTAGACAGAAAATATATAGGAAAAGAAAAAAGGAAGAAGAAAGAAAAGAGAGAAAAATGCGTTTCTCGCTATATCAAGGGCGTTGAATCCCAATTGAAACAAGCCAGATGCTCATTCTTATATAATCTCGAAGTCAGATAACATCCCAGGAGATAATACAATGTTATGAGCAAAGATGGGTAGTAATAATAATGATAATAATAATTATAATGATAGTGATAATGCATCTAACAATAACATAGTGAGTTTACCTTGAAATAATACAAATAATATGAGGCATTTATTTACAAATAATATCAGACATTTATTTACAAATAATATGAGGCATTTATTTACAAATAATATGAACCATTTATTTACCAATAGCGTTCTAGATCTAGTTTGTTGTTTTTTTTTACCAAAAACATGATGCATTTCTTACCAGAAACATAATGATGCATTTATTTAGCAATAACATGTATTCACATTCACCAATAAATGTTGATACAAATTGCCTTCCACAAAAGTGACTGTTTCTGTCCCATCACATTTTGTTACGCAAAAACAACTAGCATGCAAGATTAACCGTTTCATAAAGGAGAAAAAAACAAACAAACTAAAAACAATGTGATGATTGTATGCTTCTAATGTGTCTTTTTTATATTTTACCTCTCTTCGAATTTGTCACAAAGCACTACATACAACAGCAAAGAATTAGGAAAATTGAATAGCTGGCAATCAGAGTCGTTACGCTGTGGTTTAATTTGGGGGGGTGGGTGGTAACATTATATTATAGCAAAGCATGTCCAAAAGGGGCGGAGAGGGGGGGGAGAAAACAAGTCAGTATTCCAAAATAACACTATACTCTATAGTAAAGAAATACACTACCCTGTAGTAAGTTGACTTCAGTGACAGACTGAGGGGTTACAGTCAACTAAGTTCCATACTCAGAGTTGAGCGTAGGGTAAACAACGGGGTAGAGTCTTGATTTATCTAGGCATACAGGATAATGTCATAGTTTGAAGTCATTGTTCTCCACGTCACCTTCTACTGGGTCTATTCAGACTAGAGGGAAATGGTTAGCTAGCTATGTCTATTCAGACTAGAGGGAAATGGGTAGCTAGCTATGTCTATTCAGACTAGAGGGAAATGGGTAGCTAGTTATGTCTATTCAGACTAGAGGGAAATGGGTAGTTGGCCATGTCTATTCAGACTAGAGGGAAATGGGTAGCTAGTTATGTCTATTCAGACTAGAGGAAATGGGTAGCTAGCTATGTCTATTCAGACTAGAGGGAAATGGTGTAGCTAGCTATGTCTATTCAGACTAGAGGGAATTTATGTTATGTCTATTCAGACAGAGGAAAATGGGTAGTTAGTTATGTCTATTCAGACTGAGGGAAATGGGTAGCTATGTCTATTCAGACTGAGGAAATGGGTAGCTATGGTCTATTCAGACTAGAGGGAAATGGGAAGCTATGGGTCTATTCAGACAGAGGGAAATGTGTAGCTGCTAGGGTCTATTCAGGTCAGACTAGAGGAAAATGGATAGCTAGCTATGTCTATTCAGACTAGAGGGAAATGAGGGTCTAAATTAAGTGGGTAGCTAGCTAGGTCTATTCAGACTAGAGGGAAATGGGTAGCTAGCTATGTCTATTCAGACTAGAGGGAAATGGGTAGCTAGCCTGGTCTATTCAGACTAGAGGGAAATGGGTAGCTAGCTATGTCTATTCAGACTAGAGGGAAATGGGTAGCTAGCTATGTCTATTCAGACTAGAGGGAAATGGATAGCTAGCTATGTCTATTCAGACTAGAGGGAAATGGATAGCTAGCTATGTCTATTCAGACTAGAGGAAAATGGATAGCTAGCTATGTTCTATTCAGACTAGAGGGAAAATGGATAGCTAGCTAGGTCTATTCAGACTAGAGGGAAATGGGTAGCTAGCTATGTCTATTCAGACTAGAGGGAATGGGTAGCTAGCTATGCACTAGAGGGAAATGGGTAGCTAGCTATGTCTATTCAGACTAGAGGGAAATGGGTAGCTAGCTAGGTCTATTCAGAGGGAAATGGGTAGCTAGCTAGGTCTATTCAGACTAGAGGGAAATGGTGTAGGCTAGCTAGGTCTAGAAGAGGGAAATGGGTAGGTAGCTGCATGATCTATATTAGAGGGAAGTGGGTAGGTAGGTATGTCTATTCAGACTAGAAGATGTGGGTAGCTAGCTATGTCTATTCAGACTAGAGGAAATGAGGTAGCTATTGTGGTCTGTTCAGACTAGAGGGAAATTGGTAGGTAGGTATGTCATTCAGACTAGAAGGAAGTGGGTGGTATTAGCTCATTCAGACTAGAGGGAAATGGGTAGGCAGCCAAGACTATTCAAACAGAGAGAAATGGGTAGCTAGCTATGTCTATTCAGACTAGGAGGTGCTAACTAGCTATGTCTATTCAGACTAGAGGGAAATGTGTAGCTAGCTATGTCTATTCAAACTAGAGGGAAATAGAAGCAGCTATGTCTATTCAGACTAGAGGAAATGGGGTAACTATCTATGTCTATTCAGACTAGAGGGAAATGGGTAGGTAGCTATGTCTATTCAGACTAGAGGGAAATGGGTAGATATCTATGTCTATTCAGACTAGAGGGAAATGGTAGGTAGCTTCTATTCAGACTAGAGGGAAATGGGTAGCTAGCTATGTCTATTCAGACTAGAGGGAAAATGGGGTAGCCAGCTTATCTGTTCAGACTAGAGGGAAATGGGTAGCTAGCTATGTCTATTCAGACTAGAGGGAAATGGGTAGCTAACTATGTCTATTCAGACTAGAGGAAATGGGTGGATAGCTATGTCTATTCAGACTAGAGGGAAATGGGTAACTAGCTATGTCTATTCAGACTAGAGGGAAATGGGTAGGTAGCTATGTCTATTCAGACTAGAGGGAAATGGGTAGCTATCTATGTCTATTCAGACTAGAGGAAATGGGGAAATGCTATCTATCTGAGAAAAATGCAGCATAGCAAGTAGCAACAGTCTGTCCAGACTAGAGGGAAATGGGGGTAGCCATGTCTATTCAGACTAGAGGGAAATGGGTAGGTAGCTATGTCTATTCAGACTAGAGGGAAATGGGTAATGTCTATTCAGTAGGTAGCTATGTCTATTCAGACTAGAGGGAAATGGGGTAGACTGTCATCTAGCTGTCTATTCAGACTAGAGGGAAATGGTAGGTGGTCTATTTGAGACTGGGGAAAATGGGTATTATCTGTTCAGACTAGAGGGAATGGGTAGCTAAAGGCCTAGAGGAATGTCTATTCAGACTAGAGGGAAATGGGTAGGTAGCTATGTCTATTCAGACTAGAGGAAATGGGTATTATCTGTGTCTATTCAGACTAGAGGGAAATGGTAGCTATCTATGTCTATTCAGACTAGAGGAAATGGGTAGGTAGCTATGTCTATTCAGACTAGAGGGAAGACAGGGCGGGAAGCAATGGATAGGACTGCCACATTATGGCCATATGGCTAGAAGCATTAGGGCATACTGTGTTTACCTTTACGCTCGCCTCCCTGGTGTGGGTATTAAGTTTCATTTACTCACTGTCAAAAGATTAACATCTAACTTAGAATAGCAAAATGTGCAGACGAACTGCAAGTGAAACAATTCCGTTAATGAGGTCAAGTTTTGTGGGGGTTCTTTTAGAGGTTGTGTGTTATTTTCGTCTTCGTTCTCTAGTTTTTTTTGGGTTTTTTTAGGGAAAAAGAGGAAATGGGGCGGGGTTGTGAAAGTTCCTCTTTTGTTGCTGCTGTTGTTGTGTTGTTGTTGTTATTGTTAGTTGGGGTTTTTCGTGGGTTGTAGTTGTTATTGGGCTGTTGGAGTTGTAGATTTTTTTTTATTTTTGGTCTTATTGTTGTTTTGTTTTAACATGTTCTTCTTCCTTGGTGGTCTTAGGGCTTATGTGGGTTGTTTGTTGTGGGTTTTTTTTTATCATTTCTTTGGTGATCTTAGGGCTTATGTGGGTTGTTTGTTTGGGTTTTTTTTATCATTAACTTGTAAGTAAAATATCCATTCTCATTGCAAATTTTCAAAATCTAACATATACAATCCATAATATATGTATAATATTATATCTACATGAAGTCATTTATATGTTGCGTTTGTTCATGTCATAAATTCAAATATACATATTACATTCGTTTCACGTGGTTTCATACCAGATCATACATACATACATACATACATACATACATACATACATACATACATACATACATACATACATACATACATACATACATATATACATACATACATACATACATACATACATACATACATACATACATACATACATACAAAACATACATACATACATACATACATACATACATACATACATACATACATACACCACAAAAAAAAAGTGTGTACAATCTATAAACGTTGCAATATATCCAATACGCTCGTATAATATATATATTTACAAAACAGTGAGACCATGGGTAATTTCTATTTTCATTTTGGAATTCTCAAAATATTGGTAATAAAAAAAACAATAGATGTTTTATCCAGAGCTAAACAAACTATAGCATACACACACACACACACGCACACACGCACACATGCACACATAAACACACACACGTACACACACACACACGTACACACACGTACACACACACGAACACACAAACACATGTACACAACCCAATTAGTTTGGGTTTTTTCAACTCAAGACTCATCGTCTGTTTTCACAGTTGTATGGTTGTAGAGTCCTTCCTCCATTAATTTTATTGCCAAAGTGTTCTTCACGCCCATGGATTTCTTGATCTTGGCCCGTTTGTTTTGGAACCAAATTTTGATTTGGGATTCTGAAAGGGCCAACTCACCGGCCAGATTTCATAAATCTGGTCTCTGTCAGATATCTGGCAGCAAAACAATAATAAAAAAAAATGAAATAAGAATAACATCAAAATTAAAAGAACAATTGATGAGATTGAGACTTGCGTCAATGTGCTAGATCGTTTAAAAACTCATAATATTATCCAGTTAATTTTTTTAATACCAAATACAAACTAAAGTTACTATACAAATCAGGTAATCTTGAGTTGAAAGAACAATAACCATAAGGAATTATTAATATTATACATTATAATCTATATAAAGCTGAACTTTGACTTTGAACACATAACCCAGGAATCACTGCAGCCCACAACCTCCATAGATCACATGTAGATTTCAAATAGCCTGCTTTAGGTTCTTAGCATAATAAACTCTTGGATCAAATCAGTATTTTAATTGATTCGAAACATATTGTTTTGCCTGCGATCCACAAACTTTTATTGTTACTAGATCTAATTTCCTCGATTTCCGGTCATTACAAACAAAAAGCCTCTTAACTTCAGTATCGAGTACTAATTTAATCTAATAATCGTACTTGATATCACCCGTAACCCATACAGTGGTTTCTGAGTCAACCAAAGTCAAAGTTCAAGAGACCCAGGCTTGATAATAAAGACTCTAGCAAAAGCTTATTTTCTACTAGCAAAAGCTGAATTCCTACTATCAAAAAGCTGAGTTCCTACTTCCAAAAGCTGAATTCCTACTAGCAAAAGCTGAATTCCTACATAAATAATTAAAGTTGGTTTTCAAACTCAAGATAAATGCTAAAACCCTCGGTAAAAACACAAAAGGTAGACCTCGGAGAAAGTGTGAAGGAGATAATAAGGGGACACTAACAAATGAATTTAACCTTCTATTGTCAGGAACAGAAAATGTCAGGACAGGGTAGCCTGGTGAAAGATCATTTCTATCTCAATTTATAAAAAAAAAGAAAAAAGAAAGAAAGAACAAAAGAAAGAAAGAAAATTTTGAAAGAAAGAATTTTTCCTAGAAAGAAAGAAAGAAAGAAAGAAAGAAAGAAAGAAAGAAAGAAATATTCTCTAATGAAATCCAGAAAGAAAGAAACTGAAAGAAATAGAAAGAAAGAAAGAAAGAAAGAAAGAAAAGGTTGAAAGACTGAAATATAGAAAGAAAGAAAGGTTTGCAAGCTAAATGATTTCGTTTAGAAGGTTATATAATGTTATCCCCCCACCCCCTCTGGATGATTTCTTCTCTTAAATTCTCTGAGTTCCCCTCTTAGGTATGATGTAATCTTGTCCGCTTTAATCACCTGCAGTCTTCATATTCTTGTGTTTAAGTTTCCCAACATTTAGGAGCTATTTTGCTTTCATCCTCCACCCCACCCCACCTCCTGCGGTATGATTTAATTATTGTTCGTTCTTCAATTACCTGCAGTCTTCAAATTCTCGCTTTAGCCGTTGCAGCTGATCGTTGGTAAAGGCTGTTCGGGGTCTCTTCTCATCCACACTTGCCTTTCTCTTGGGTTTTCGGGAGCGTGGACCTGGAGACGATATTATTCAAAATAATGTAGGATTGGAATTCAGTACCAGTTTGGGGAAATTAAAACGTTGGAATTGTATTGAATTGATCCCTTCGAGGATAAGTATGACGAGAGAGAGAGAGAGAGAGAGAGAGAGAGAGAGAGAGAGAGAGAGAGAGAGGGGTGGAATTGTCCGGCCGTTTGACTTGTAGTTCACTCTCTATCTATTTCTCTCAGATAATTTTCCATCCTATAACTTTCTCACTCTTCCTTTGACTTGTGTTCACTGTTTTCTCACTTTTAATTTTCCATCTTACTTTTTCTTTCTTCAATGTCTTCTTGCTTCTCTCGCCATTGTGAGACACGAAAGAGCAATGACATAGTAATAATCATAATGATGATAATGATAATATAATGATTACTTGAGGGTGTGACTTTCTCCTCTTAATAACGGCTCATGTATTAGTGGCATCTATCCCCTACCACTTTACCGGCTTGTAACGCGCTCACTCTCTTCTATCTTCTACCTCATGCTCTTCAAAATCCTCTAATAGTCACCAACGGAAATATTATAGCAACTCTTTCCTGGAAGCGCCTGGCGTGAAAGGATGAGAGAGTGAGAAAGAAAAAAAATATGAAAAAAAAAATAGTAGTGTACACACGAACAAATGCAAAAAAATTGTCTTAAGAACAGCAATAAGAGGAAGGTACTTTTTATGAAAAATTTGCCCTCCTCCCCCCTAAACAAAAAAAACAAACAAAAAAAGAAGCACCGAAAAACCTTGCCGTCCGCCCCACAGAGCTCACCGGAAATCTTCCTTCCGCTATCAAGGAAGGGGAATAACTCGGGACACCCTGGGTGTCAACGCCTTCATTTATCATCATCATCAGCATCATCATCATCGACTTCATTGTCGTTGTCATCAGGAACAGTGTCATTAGTACTTCGGTGTTTAAGTCCTTCACAATACGCATTTACTCAAAACACAAACAAAAACACACAGACTACAACACAGACACAGACACGCACTCTAAGAGCAGTCACGGGGAGGACGAGGGGGAGGTGGGACATGGAGGTTCGGGATGGAGGGTGTAGGGTGGTGGAGAAAGAAGTCGGAGGCGTTGACTTGTACCCAGACAGCTGGGGAGGGTTTAAAGTTTGAAACTAAGTGAGTGGTGAGAAGCTCTCCAGAAAGAAAAAAGAGGCAAGGCAGCGCATTGGTGTCATACCCTGAAGTCAGGAACATGAGATCGTGTTTATAAAGTCATTCGTCTCCTGTCTTTGATTCAGCTGTCGAGGGGGGTGGCATACAGATTCGCCGTCTTTCTGTTTTGGAACATCTCCCTGAACATCTCAAAGTCTCAGATAACCACCAACCCATCCACACAAACATACACACACACACACACGGACATACACACAAAGTTTTTAAACACACACCTCACAAACACAAACAGACACGCACACAAACACTAGTACAAATTGAAGTCAAAAGTTTTCCACTATTTCACCTTTCACTCTTGACCATGTGTAATATTATAAGTTATATCCCCGCTACTCAACAGGGTTGATTAGAAATAATTTAAAAATCAAAGCTCAACTTATTCAAATTTGTAGTAATCTATGATGTGTATTTATAACATTATACATATCGATTAATCTATATAATATCAGATAGACAGGTCGATAGATTTATAGGTAGATAGATAGATTTATAATGAGATAAGTAGATATATTTATAGATAGTTAGGTAGATTTATAGATAGATAGATAGTAGATTTATAGATAAGTAGATTGATTTATAGATAGATAGCTATATTTATAGATAGATATATAGATATATAGATAGATAGATAGATAGATAGATAGATAGATAGATAGATAGATAGATAGATAGATAGATAGATATGTAGATTTATAGATAGATAGATATATATGTAGATATTATACATAGATATAGATATATATATATATATATATATATATATATATATATATATATATATTTATATTTATATTTATAGATAGATGGATATATAGATTTATAGATAGATAGATAAATAGATTTGTTGATAGATAGATAGATAAATTTATTGATATATAGATTTATAGATAGATTCATAGATATATAGATATATAGATAGATAGATAAATAGATATATAGATGGATAGACAGATAGATAGATTTACAGATATATAGATTTGATAGAGAGATTAATACATTTATAGATAGATAGATAGATAGATAGATAGATAGATAGATAGATAGATAGATAGATAGATAGATAGATAGATAGATAGATAGATAGATAGATAGATAGATAGATAGATAGATAGATAGATAGATAGATAGATAGATAGATAGATAGATAGATATAGAAATATTGATAGGTAGATAGATTTATAGATATATATATAGATATAGATTTAGATAGAGATATATAGATAGATAGATAGATAGATAGATAGATAGACAGATAGATATATAGATACATAGATAGATATATAGATAGATAGATAGATAGATAGATAGATAGATAGATAGATAGATAGATAGATAAATAATCTTATATACACAGATAAATATATTTAAAAAGGAGAGATGAAAATGAGAAAGAACAAGAAAGACAGACAGACAGAGATGGAGACAAAGACAAACAAAAGACACGGACATACATACACACATACAGACAGACAGACATAAAGACAGAAGAGACAGAGACATAGATACATACATGTGTAGACAGAGAGATAGATAGATAGAGAGAGAGAGAGAGAGAGAGAGAGATAGAAAGAGAGAGAGAGAGAGAGAGAGAGAGAGAGAGAGAGAGAGAGAGAGAGAGAGAGATAGAGAGAGAGAGAGAGAGAGAGAGAGAGAGAGAGAGAGAGAGAGAGATTAATAGACACCCACACACAGAGACAGGCACAGAGCCAGAGCGACAAACTGACAGACAGACATATATTGACACAGAAACAGTGAGAAAGAAAAGGGGCTGGGAGGCCGTCGGAATTGATTTTTTATTTCCTTTTTTTCTCTGGTTCAGTATCTCTTATAGTATGATAATTGTGCTTCTTTTTCTCTTGTTCAGTATCTCTTACTAGTATGATAATTGTTCTTCTTTTTCTCTTGTTCAGTATCTCTTACTAGTATGATCACTGTTCTTCTTTCACTGCCGAAGCAAAAGTATTGTGAATATCATAAGTCATGTCATCATAAAACCATCACCAAAGAACGTTCCCTCAGTGAATGAGTCACAAGAAAGGATTTCAGACTACCAAGCCTGACAGGCTTTGCAATGGTGGAAGGTCACTTTCTTGTCAGCAAACGCCTTTGCTTGATAAGGCAAATTTTGTTGTCACGGTTGCTGTTTCTGTCTTTTAGTCTGATTAGATCCAAAATCGTGGCGTCATTTCACGAGCAGATACTACGATGAGGTAAGAAACGAGATGACAAGAAAAGAGAACAGAAGAAGAGAACAGAAGAAGAGAAAGGATGAGTATAGAAGAAGACACAGGAGTAATAGTCAAAAAAGAGGATAATAATAGAAGAGATAAGAGAAAGGAAATGAAAAGAAAAGAAAGAAAGAAAAAGAGAAAAGAAGAAAAGAAGAAAGACAGTAGAACAGAAGATTGACACAAATACGACAGCATTGAACTCCATTCCTACATTAATTATCCTATGATCCCATCACCGTACACACACACACACGCTTTCACACCACACACACACAACACAACACACGCAACACAACACGACGCAACACACACACAACAGAACACACACACACACAGACGACGTACACTCAGGCACATAATTATACATGACAGACGAATGCAACGTCTTTTTTCTTTCTTTTGCACAAATTCTTTCCATAATACATGTATCATCAAATCAAACACTTACCCGTATTGCCCCTCACTCAAACGTCACGCAGAAAATATTTCTTTTCCGTCCCATCACACACACAAACACACACACACACACACACATACACATACACACATACATACCCACATAGCAGCCGCAGAGCTTTGCCGCCCTAGCCAGCCACGAACCAAATTCATCACACGAATAGAAAAACTTCTCTTCTAAATGCACTATGGAGGTCGTGCACGTGAAGGGTCGAGACAAATGAGGTCAAAGGTCAGCAATAAAGGCCGAGCCATTTAGCTGCGAGAGAAATGACCAATGAGTGGGCGGACACCTCGAGTCCGTTGTCCGAATTGGGTGGAGCGTTAATGAGCAAAGTGATCACTCCCACCGCACCAGCCATCAGGCGTGGGGAATTGATGACCCGCGCGCTGCTGCTGCAGTGTCGGCTGCTTAATAAGCAGAGCCAAGATGGCGGTCGTGTCGTCTAGCTGGTTATTTTTTAAAGCAAGATCAAGCAAGCCGTCTAGATCTAGAGTCGAACTTAGTTGAGTTGATAGAAGAATCACTTCGGCAGGGTCACTCGATATGTATGCGCGCGCGCGTGTGTGTGCTGTGTAAGTATATAGATATATAGACAGAGAGAGAGAGAGAGAGAGAGAGAGAGAGAGAGACAGAGAGAGAAAGAGAGAGACAGAGAGACAGACTGAGCAGAGAGAGATAGGAGAGAAGAGAGATAGAGGTCAAAGATTTTTCAATATTTTGACAGATTTCATTAACAGATAGAGACATACAGACAGATAGATACAGAGACATAAATAGGAAAGAAAGTAATATTACTCTAAATCAGATATATACATGTAATATTACTTTACAATCTCATTTCAATATATATACAGAATATTGCCCAATCATTTTTCATTAACAGATAATGACATACGACGTTTTGTCCTATATACATGTAATATTACTAAAGTTTTTGTCTTAGTGAAATACATGTAATATTACTTTACAATCAGTTTTTGTCTTAGCGATATATACATGTAATATTACTTTACAATCAGTTTTTGTCTTAGCGATATATACATGTAATATTACTTTACAATCAGTTTTTGTCTTAGCGATATATACATGTAATATTACTTTACAATCAGTTTTTGTCTTAGATATATACATTATTAATATTACTTTACAATCAGTTTTTGTCTTAGCGATATATACATGTAATATTACTTTACAATCAGTTTTTGTCTTAGCGATATATACATGTAATATTACTTTACAATCAGTTTTTGTCTTAGCGATATATACATGTAATATTACTTTACAATCAGTTTTTGTCTTAGCGATATATACATGTAATATTACTTTACAATCAGTTTTTGTCTTAGCGATATATACATGTAATATTACTTTACAATCAGTTTTTGTCTTAGCGATATATACATGTAATATTACTTTAAATCAGTTTTTGTCTTAGCGATATATACATGTAATATTACTTTACAATCAGTCTTTATATACATGTCTTAGCGATATATACATGTAATATTACTTTACAATCAGTTTTTGTCTTAGCGATATATACATGTAATATTACTTTACAATCAGTTTTTGTCTTAGCGATATATACATGTAATATTACTTTACAATCAGTTTTTGTCTTAGCGATATATACATGTAATATTACTTTACAATCAGTTTTTGTCTTAGCGATATATACATGTAATATTACTTTACAATCAGTTTTTGTCTTAGCGATATATACATCAGTTTTTCTTAATATTACTGTAATATTACTTTAAATCAGTTTTTGTCTTAGCGATATATACATGTAATATTACTTTACAATCAGTTTTTGTCTTAGCGATATATACATGTAATATTACTCTACAATCAGTTTTTGTCTTAGCGATATATACATGTAATATTACTTTACAATCAGTTTTTGTCTTAGCGATATATACATGTAATATTACTTTACAATCAGTTTTTGTCTTAGCGATATATACATAATATTACTCTATGTAATATATATACTTAATATTACAATCAGTTTTTGTCTTAGCGATATATACATGTAATATTACTTTACAATCAGTTTTTGTCTTAGCGATATATACATGTAATATTACTTTACAATCAGTTTTTGTCTTAGCGATATATACATGTAATATTACTTTACAATCAGTTTTTGTCTTAGCGATATATACATGTAATATTACTTTACAATCAGTTTTTTGTCTTAGCGATATATACATGTAATATTACTTTACAATCAGTTTTTTTTCTTAGCGATATATACATGTAATATTACTTTACAATCAGTTTTTGTCTTAGCGATATATACATGTAATATTACTTTACAATCAGTTTTTGTCTTAGCCATATATACATGTAATATTACTTTACAATCAGTTTTTGTCTTAGCGATATATACTTTATCAGTTTTTGTCTTAATATATACATGTAATATTACTTTACAATCAGTTTTTGTCTTAGCGATATATACATGTAATATTACTTTACAATCAGTTTTTGTCTTAGCGATATATACATGTAATATTACTTTACAATCAGTTTTTGTCTTAGCGATATATACATGTAATATTACTTTACAATCAGTTTTTGTCTTAGCGATATATACATGTAATATTACTTTACAATCAGTTTTTGTCTTAGCGATATATACATGTAATATTACTTTACAATCAGTTTTTGTCTTAGCGATATATACATGTAATATTACTTTACAATCAGTTTTTTGTCTTAGCGATATATACATGTAATATTACTTTACAATCAGTTTTTGTCTTAGCGATATATACATGTAATATTACTTTACAATCAGTTTTTGTCTTAGCGATATATACATGTAATATTACTTTACAATCAGTTTTTGTCTTAGCGATATATACATGTAATATTACTTTACAATCAGTTTTTGTCTTAGCGATATATACATGTAATATTACTTTACAATCAGTTTTTGTCTTAGCGATATATACATGTAATATTACTTTACAATCAGTTTTGTCTTAGCGATATATATGATATTTTACAATCAGTTTTTGTCTTAGCGATATATACTTAGCGATATATACATGTAATATTACTTTACAATCAGTTTTTTCTTAGCGATATATACATGTAATATTACTTTACAATCAGGTTTTTCTCGATATATACATAGCGACATATATACATGTAATATTACTTTACAATCAGGTTTTTGTCAATATTTTGTAATATTACTTTACAATAGGTTTTTTCTTAGATATATATCAAGACCTTAAAACGAAACATTAGACGGTTGTAAAATAGGTGCAGTAATCTGTCTTTATAATCATTATCTAATTTTCTACAAGATATCATTTAATAATTTTAATATTTTTTATTGGGCTATGTGTCAGCGTCGCCGGGTATGTAAACAAATCTAACAAGAAGAGCTAAGTAAAATCATTTTCTATGCTTTTTTACATGTAAAAATAAATATACCCGGAATACAGAAATATATAAATAACTACTTGTATATCTATCGTAAATACAACTAATAAAAGTAAAATGAATAAATAAGTAATTAAATAGATCAGACACATAACTTGTTATTTTTTAATGGAATAAATAAATACATAAATGAATAAATAAATATATAGATGAATAGATAAATAAATGAATAAATGAATGAATGATTAAATAAATAAATAGATAAAATAATGAATCAATTATCGATATCTCAATATATCAATAAATCAATAAATTAATAAATTTATACATCAATCAATATAAGAAGATAAATAAATTATTAAAGAAGTAAATAAATAATGAATAACTAATAAAGAAAAAATTGAATAAATAAATAAATACATAGATAAATCAATCCATAAGTAAAGAAATAAATAAATATGTAAAATAAACAAAATGCATATATTTATAATGGGAAAAGTATTTGTCCCATTACTCCTATGAAGTTTCTGTTTTCAATGATAATAAATGAAAGATAGATCTAGTCAGACAAATATATAGATAGATAGATAGATAGATAGATAGAAAGATAGATAGATAGATAGATAGATAGATAAATAGATAGATAGATAGATAGATAGATAGATAGATAGATAGATAGATAGATAGATAGATAGATAGATAGATAGATAGATAGATAGATAGATAGATGGATAGATATATATATATATATATATATATAGATAGATAGATAGATAGATAGATAGATAGATAGATAGATAGATAGATAGACAGATAGATATATATATATATAGATAGATATATAGATAGATTGGTTGATTGATTGATAGATTGATGGATGGATAGATGGATATATAGACAGTCAGACAAACAGACAGATGGATAAACATAGCTCTTTTATAAGCCCTCCTACGCTAAAGGTCATGCTAATAAAATGTCATTCAGCTTACCTGACGAAGGTCGGTCACTGTACCGCGTGCAGAATACCCAGGCGGGCCACAAGGTATTGGCATCTTTTTCCGCTTCTGAACTCATTTTGCCTGGAGACTCTTCACCATCAGACGAATTGGTCAGGTTTGATTTGAGGTTGTTGACGTCATCAAACGTGTCTTCTTTGTCCTCAAGAGTTGTGTCGCACTTTGCGTCCAAAGTTGGAGACGCTTTAGAGAAAGACCTCCTGAGTGCGGGTTCCTTTGATTTCGAGTGCGACACGTCGGGTTTCGAGTCCATTTGAAGGTGAGGTACCCGAGGCAGGACTGATCCGTTGTTTCGGATCCCATTAGTTGTTAGCTGTGATCTTGCGTGGTGGAGCGCTGGGCTTCTCAACGGCCCACTAATGTTATTACTATTCTTATTATTCTTATTACTATTCTTATTATTATTATTATTATTATGACAGGTATTGTTGTTACTATTGTTGGCGTTATACAAGCTGTTCATTAAACATTGGTTTGATTTCGGATTGATGTTCTCCGTGAATTCTTTGGCGTTCGGGAAATTTGGGTAAAAACGGGGATTGTTGGCCGGTAGACCGGGTGACCTGTCCGGGTTGATGGCGTTGTGTTGCGGTACCGCTAAGATCCGGGTGGGATCGAAGAGAGGGTTTTGATCAGGGGTGCATTTTGGAAATGTTGTGAAGAGGAAAACTTTGCTCAGGCGGAAGGTAAACGAATGGAAATTTCCCAACGAGATGACTGTACGCCTGATTGATAAACGGGAAATTCCGATGAAAAAACTCTTCCATATCTGCCGCTGCTGCAGGCGCTGATCCACCGTGTTTTGGGACCTGAAAATGACTAGGAAGCATCGCGGGAAAGAAACGCTGGAAGGGGTGTGTAACATTGTTAACGTTCAAATTGCTGTTTTTGCCTTCATTGAAGACTTCGTCCACAGAGCGCATTGAATCTCTGGGAGTATGGTGGGTCGGTTTGAAAAGATGGCTATAAGGATGTGAGTGATGACCGATGTGGTCATTGTTGCTTATCTTGTTGTTGTTGTTGTTGTTGTTGTTGTTGTTGTTGTTGAAGTTTTCGTCTTCCGCCGTCATAGAACTCCTGTAGCAGTCGGATGGGCTTCTGGTCACTGGAGGAAAAGGACCGCGGTGATGGGGAGTGACGAGCCATTCGACGATGGTGACAACGAAGAAGTTGAGTTGAAGGCGGCTTTGACGCTGAGATCAACGGCTGAGAAGGCAGAGTTTTCGGAATGGATGACGGTCGGATGATTGATTCGATCACTAGACGAACAGCCATGACTCTTGTCCTTCTCGTCTCCTTGGTGTTCTTCCTTGCAGCAGTCTGGTGGGTCAGTTGGAGAATTAGTGGCTCCAAAAATTTGAGCTTCAAAATTGCGTCGATTGAGAAATTTGTCTTTCTTCGCCCTCTTTGTTTCCTCGTCCTCACCTTGACCTTTCGCTGGTGGCGTCACGTGGGCTCTGATGACCTTCTCCAGAGCTGGCACTCCGGACATTTCTCGCTCGTGACTCTTTGTGCGTCAATAAACACTTGACTGGGTGTTTCACTTTGGTTGTCTACGTCACTTCCGAACGTGCCTGATTCCAAACACGATTTGCTTAAATTCAAAGGGGAGTGTGACGGAGAAGAGGAGGTTACAGGCGATGCTGGGGGAGTATCTGTCTCGATGTCTACAATGCATGAAAGTCTTGAATTTCTACCGTCTTCATTTTCTTCAACTTTTGACATCGATTTCCTCATTGCTATTCGTCGAAGAAGTACACCAAACATCTTCATCTTGTTTTTCCTCAGATTTTATAATGTCTGATGAAAATGGCGAAGACGATGGCGACGATGCAAGGTCATGACATTGTGACGACATGGGTATCGTTGATGCAGAAGATATTAGGGGCGATGATAATGAGGAGTTCGGATGCAAAACGGTTGTAGAGGAATGAGAATAGGATGGCGATGAAGATGGGGAATATGATTGGCTCACTGACGCATTACCTGACATCATCACACGATGATGATTGGATGTTGTCATGGAAACGTTCTTGGCATCATGGGGTTTAAAAAAGATTCATAATCTATTGTTTCATCTCTTTCAATGTTTTCTTCTTTGGCATTAACACGATCCATGATGTGAGACGGTTTGCAGCCCTCGTCTCGTGAGAACGGAAAATCAACCAACGACTTTGGGTCCAAATGCTGCGTGTGCCCTTTGACCCTAGAGCAAGTGGTCGTGTCCTCTGAAACGCCCTCGGGAAACTTCGCTGAAGATTTACTGGTGTTGTTGTTGTTGATATTGTTGTTATCATGAATGTTTGAATTATTATTATTGTTGTTGTTGTTATTATTGTTACTAAAGTTGGGGTTTGAGATTCTTACTATGTCAGACTTTGTGTTTGAAAGACTTGAGAGACCGACATCTCGATCTCCAGGCAATTTTCTGGACGCTCGAGGAGGACTCATGCAGCCATCAAAAGACTCACATTCATGGTGGTGGTGGTGGTGGTATTCGGTTGCAGTCATCGCTGTACGCGGGGACGAAGGGTAAGAACGGCTGTGTTCGATTCCTGTTTGATTCGCTTTGGGCTCATGTATGTTCTTGGTGGTTGACTGTGATCACCGCATTCGGGTACCATGGCGTTTCCAAAAACGGGGACTCTGGGTACACAGGTAACCGGAAACAAAGCAGGTAATGGATGTTGAGGTAAAGCCATCGTGTAACCGTTCATTTCCAGGTTTCAAAAAAAGGAAAACCCGGAAAACCACCAGAAAAAAAACTAAACAGAATGGGGGAATTACTGAACTAATTGTTGGATCAATCGAAGGAAGGCTTTTTTAACAGAGATGATTCTATTGTCTTGCCTTGTCGCAAATACGTCTTGTGGTTTGTCAGGCAGAAATCTGAAAGATAAAGACAGACACAAAAATGTGATTAGCTTGAAACACATACTCCTTATGAACGACTGAGGGTGGGGATGTGTGAATGCTTTTCTCTTTTCGATGATTTGTTAAATGGCTTGGATTTTTTTGTATATATGTGTGGGGTTGTTATTGTTGTTTGTTTGGTTTGTTTTTGTTTTTTTGTTTTTTTTGTTGGGTTTTTTGGGGTTGTTTTTAAGGTGGGGGTAGGAGGTTTATTTAAGCTAAAACAAAAGATGAAACAAAACAGTCAAATTATTTTTAAAATTTTACTATGATAAATTTGTAATGAGTGAAAAAAAAAACACAAGACCAAAACAACTTGCACCATTTTCATTAATAGTAGTAGCCGTAGTAAAGTTATTATCATTTTCATTAATAGTAGTAGCCGTAGTAAAGTTATTATTATTTTCATTAATAGTAGTAGCCGTAGTAAAGTTATTATCATTTTCATTAATAGTAGTAGTAGTAGCCGTAGTAAAGTTATTATCATTTTCATTAATTGTAGTAGTAGCCGTAGTAAAAGTTATTATCATTTTCATTAATAGTAGTAGTAGCCGTAGTAAAGTTATTATCATTTTCATTAATAGTAGTAAAGTTATTATCATTTTCATTAATAGTAGTAGTAGCCGTAGTAAAGTTATTATCATTTTCATTAATTGTAGTAGTAGCCGTAGTAAAGTTATTATCATTTTCATTAATTGTAGTAGTAGCCGTAGTAAAGTTATTATCATTTTCATTAATTGTAGTAGTAGCCGTAGTAAAGTTATTATCATTTTCATTAATAGTAGTAGTAGCCGTAGTAAAGTTATTATCATTTTCATTAATTGTAGTAGTAGCCGTAGTAAAGTTATTATCATTTTCATTAATAGTAGTAGTAGCCGTAGTTATTATCATTTTCATTAATTGTAGTAGTGGGAAAGTTATTATCATTTTCATTAATTGTAGTAGTAGCCGTAGGAAAGTTATTATCATTTTCATTAATTGTAGTAGTAGCCGTAGGAAAGTTATTATCATTTATTAATTGTAGTAGCAGCCGTTAAAGTTATTATCATTTTCATTAATAGTAGTAGTAGCCGTAGTAAAGTTATTATCATTTTCATTAATAGTAGTAGTAGTAGTTATTATCATTTTCATTAATAGTAGCCGTATTATTATCATTTTCATTAATAGTAGTAGTAGTAGTAAAGTTAGTAAAAAGTTATTATCATTTTCATTAATTGTAGTAGTAGCTAAAGTTATTATCATTTTCATTAATAGTAGTAGTAGCCGAAGTAAAGTTATTATCATTTTCATTAATTGTAGTAGTAGCCGTAGGAAAGTTATTATCATTTTCATTAATTGTAGTAGCAGCCGTAGGAAAGTTATTATCATTTTCATTAATTGTAGTAGTAGCCGTAGTAAAGTTATTATCATTTTCATTAATTGTAGTAGTAGTGTTATTATCATTTTCATTAATAGTAGTAGTAATAGTAAAGTTATTATCATTTTCATTAATAGTAGTAGTAGCCGTAGTAAAGTTATTATCATTTTCATTAATTGTAGTAGTAGCCGTAGTAAAGTTATTATCATTTGCATTAATTGTAGTAGTAGCCGTAGTAAAGTTATTATCATTTTCATTAATTGTAGTAGTAGCCGTAGTAAAGTTATTATCATTTTCATTAATTGTAGTAGTAACTGTAGTAAAGTTATTATCATTTTCATTAATTGTAGTAGTGCTAGCCGTAAAAAGTTATTATCATTTTCATTAATAGTAGTAGTACATTCCAAAAGTTATTATCATTTTCATTAATTGTAGTAGTAGCCGTAGTAAAGTTATTATCATTTTCATTGTAATTATAATTACCATCATTACGTACCGTCCTTAACATTGGATGTCGTCACAACAAATAGGCCACATGGTTTTTTTTTATTGTGATCTTTGCTATTCCTGTTATTTACTATCTTTGGTTGCTGTTTGTTTTGTTGTTGTTGTTGTTGTTTTTAATTGTGCTGTTGTTGTTTTTGTGCAGGGAAGGTTGGTGTACCATTATCATGGTAAATTCGGATATAGGACATAATTCTTGATTACATACATCAATTCAAGTTGGTGAACTCCCATCCTCAACACCCTATAGTATAACAATAATAGTTTTAATGTTAACTGAAAACACAAGGAGATTTGGAACATCTAAGATAACCTGTACACGATTGAAAACACTGGAATTTCCCCATTAAACGGATCACATAAGTTGATTAGGCGTCCCTTGCTGAAGATCAGTATGTGAACAGCGCCCAAGTCAAGTGTAACTTATGCTATGTATGTATGACCCGGTAGTGCAAGTCGATGGTGTCTTGAGCCATATACTTGTAAAGTTGTGTACCAAAGGTATGTTTGCAATATGGGAAATAAAAAATTGCCTTCCTTGGAGAAAAAAAATTATTATTATTATTATTATTATTATTATTATTATTATTATTATTATTATTATTATTATTATTATTATTATTATTATTATTACTATTTTTATTATTATTATCATCATCATCATCATCCTCATCATCATCATCTACATTATTATTATCATTATTATTATTATTATTATTATTATTATTATTATTATTATTATTATTATTATTATTATTATTATTATTATTATTATTATTACTAGATCTAGTACTATT
>JAXRKP010002160.1:0-20000 GCA_037039925.1 Doris montereyensis | reverse complement strand
GTCCAAAGGCAAGGTGTCGGCTCTCAACCACCAAAGGGTAGTGGGTTCGTATCCCCGTCAGCGGTTGAAAAATAGTTATCAATTTATTTCGCGCAAAAACTACCCTGCTCGTCGCCCTCCCCTGGTCCAGGTAGATGGATCGACACCTAGTCCCATCGGAGACGGACGATAAAAAAGGAGGTACCATGTACATATAACAACACTCTGTGCACATGTCTAAGATCCTTTGGCTTTAAACCCCGAGATCACCTTAGTTGGGGGTGTGGGTAAATCAAATAAAATAAAAAAAGCTTAATCTACACAGGCATTATGATATTCAAGATAATTCACGTATTAAATTTAATGTCTTACCAGCAACATCAAACAGAAGGATCCTTTAGTGTTCCAACAGCTGTGTCCAAATCGTCACAAGTCCGACCATAGGAAATCACTGTGTTTCAAGCTCGGAAGTAATACAACAGTCTTATGTTTTAGCTCTAGTTCTAGTACGAAGCGGTTAGACTCACAATCGAGTTTCGTTTTGAATGAAGACGGAAAAAGAGTGACCATGTCCTACTGAGTCCAGAATTGAATAGCACTCTTCTTTCACATCTAGATCTAGCCTAAAGCCATGATGGAGATTTATAGTTATAATGTATGTCTAATATTTATGAAGAGATTTCTTTTAAAGTATCGAGTTGAGGCAAAGACAAAATTTATTTATAAAACTGATAAGAAAGATAAAAACAGGGGAAGATATAAAAGAAAAAAAAAATCACATTTCAAATGAATCATCACGGTCAGAAAATCACAGTGAATAGGTGTGTGTCTCACTAGGACTGCTTTGTCTTTTTGTCTCTCTTCTATCTTGAAGTCATCTTTATTTCAGTTCTATTTCCTCGTCCGTTGTTCTCCTTCATGAAATCAGAAATGAACTCAAATGTTCAAAGTTTGTTGTAATAGTTTATACTTTAGCGACTACGAATACAATATTACGAGAACTGTAACTGGTAGTAGATCTATAATAATTACCATCAATATCATTAGCGCACAATGTCTGAGTTTGACGTAATGTAACTATGCCTTCAGACCTCCATGAAGGAGGCAGAGGGAAACAACATCTCTTATACCGTTTCATCTTCCCCTGGAGTGGGCGAACAGCTTCACGAATCGAGCCTATTAGTGTAGCGAGAGAGAGAGAGGGAGAGAGAGAGAGAGAGAGGGGGGGAAAAATAACAAAACGTTTTTGCCTTTACGACGACACTATTCAAGAACCACTCCGATAAAGGGAAATACAGTACGCAAAAACGAGTCGAGTGACTGTATCCAACACGATGCCTCCATCTCGCCCAAACTCCGCCCCCAATCTCTTTAGCTTCTAATGTTTCTGTACCCACAAGTTTAGACCTTCCCAATAGCTCCTCCTCCTGCTGTCACAGAGAGTTACCCGACCGAAACGACGCAGCCCCCTTTTTCTTCCCCGTGAGCAAGTCGACGAATCCGACACAGGAGAAGCTGAACTGTGGCAAAAGAACGAGTGAATGAAAGCAACTCGCGCGCATGTCTCGTGAAGAGCAGCCAATGAAAACACGAGTAGGCGGAGTTTGCCGACAAGCTCGGGAATCATGTTTTCCTCTGACAGTAGACGGACGATGAGGGCTGAGATTTTTCTTGACGAGATAAGTGAAGAAGTCAACATTAGGGTGTTGTGTTGTTCTTTCCATTTGTAACTTTTTCACCACCAGGAAGTTAGTGAATGGATGAAAAGAATAACAGTTTTGAAGATAGTGAGGCAACAGCTTCTACGTACGACAGTAACGGATGGGTGGGGGAGTGGGGGGGGGGGGAGGCGGGGATAGCAGATAGCTGGCGAGATCGGGTGAGGAGAAGTGATAAGATGATAGAGTTTTACGTCTGCCTATGGAAGCGTGGACTACTGTCGTCTGACAGTGTTACATTAGTACATGGCAGATGGACATTATAACTGATATCTGATCTGATAGAGATTTTCTATTTCTCACTTCTTTTTTCTTTTTTTTTCCCGATGAATAGATAAAGGTAACACTAAATATCTCAACACATACAGAATTTCAATTCATAATACATGAGGTCACATTCAATGACGGTCTACACCGATACGGTTGATGTTGGATGTACCGCAAATCCGGGATGGGGAAGTCAGCGCTTCCGTATACTGCGAGAGAACCTTTATGTTAAATCCTAGAAATAATAAATGGGGGAAAGGAAATAAGAAATGTACTGAAATCATTTTAAAATTTGCTTTTGATCTAGACAAACATTGCATCCCAATAACTCCCCCCACCCCCCCCCCCCCCACATCACAGACACAGACTCAAGAAGAAACAAGCCCTCTTCCCTTCATCCAATGTCACACTTGCGTTGAAGTGTTTTGACTTTTACCTGCGGGACATCAAAAACATGCGTCCATGTCTGGATTTTGCGGTACTGGAACCAACTTTGTTGTAAATACCTATACCAATATAATTCTATGTAGCTTGGTGAATTCTACACTAGATGGAAGGCATTCTTACTCGAATGTGATCATTCTTCGACTCCAATACCATTCACTCTTTTCGAATAAACATTTCTGTTACACAGGAGAACAAGCATTCCTATCCCAAGACATTGATTGCCACTTTAGACAGTCATTCTTCACAAGCTTTGAAATTGTGCAGCAAACAGCCCATGTACTTCACACTAAGCACTAGAACTAACAATCTTGAAGCCTTCATAACATTGATTTCAAAATATTCAAAATCACGTCAGTTGGAAGTGATCCTCAGGAATTATTATTATTATTATTGTTATTATTATTGTTATTATTATTATTATTATTATTATTATTATTATTATTATTATTATTATTATTATTATTATTATTATTATTATTATTATTATTACTATTATTATTATTACTATTATTATTATTAACATTATCATCATCATCACCATCATCATCATTACCATCATCATCATCATCATCATCATCATCATCATTATCATTATTATTATTATTTTATTATTATTAATATCATTATTATTATAATTATTATAATTATTATTATTATTATTAATTACTATCTTATCATTATTATTATTATTATTGTTATCATTATTATTATTATTATTATTGTTATTATTATTATATTATTAGTAGTAGTATCAGTAGTAGTAGTAGTAGTAGTAGTATCAGTAGTGGTATCGTACCATCATATCGTCATCATCATCATTAGTATTAGTATTATTATTAATATTATTACTATTATTATTATTGTAATTATTATTATTATTACTATTATTATTATTATTATTATTATTATTATTATTATTATTATTATTATTATTATTATTATTATCATTATTATTATTATTATTATTATTATTTTATTATTATTATTATTATTATTATTATTATTATTATTATTATTATTATTATTATTATTATTATTATTATTATTATTATTATTATTATTATTATTATTATTATTATTATTATTATTATTATTATTATTATTATTATTAATATTATTATTATTATTATTATTGTTGTTATTTTTGTTATTATTATTATTATTATTATTATGATTATTATTATTATTATTATTATTATCATTATTGCTAATTTTATTGTTATTAGTTATTACTATTATTAGTATATCTATTATTTTATATTTTTATTATAACTATTATTATTATATCATTATTAGTGGTAATAAGAAGAAGACTTTTCTATGTCTGTGTGTGTGTGTGTCTCTCTCTCTCTCTCTCTCTCTCTCTCTCTCTCTCTCTCTCTCTCTCTCTCTCTCTCTCTCTTCTCCCTCTCTCTCTCTCTCTCTCTCTCTCTCTCTTCCTCTCTCTCTCTCTCTCTCTCTCTCTCCCTCTCTCTCTCTCTCTCTCTCCTCTCTCTCTCTCTCTCTCTCTCTCTCTCTCTCTCTCTCTCTCTCTCTCTCTCTCTCTCTCTCTCTCTCTCTCTGCCTCCTTCCTTGCGTGTGAAATATTATTAATTGTTACTGTCTGATCCCTACTAGGACTAGGTGGCGATCCATTTATCTGGACCAGGGTGAAGCTTTCACTCAACAACAACAAAACATATTTGGTATTACATCAGTCGGAACTTGAACAAACGACCTTTTGATTTAGAGGGCGACACCTTGCCCCTTGACCACCAAGTGCCCTCCCTAGAGGCACAAGGCAAGCTACTGGAACCTACTTGATTTGCTTGGAATCGGGAAATCTTAGAACACTGGTTCATCATGATGATCACCATCAACATTATTATCATCATCATCATCATCATCATCATCTTCATCATCATCATCTTCATCATCATCATCATCATACTCATCACCATCATCATCATCATCATCATCTTGATCATCATCATCATCTTCATCATCATCATCATCATGTTCATCATCATCATCATGTTCATCATTATTATCATCATTGTCATCATCATCACCATTATTCTTTGACCGTAGATCAGGGTATAAGTCTGAACAACATACTGCCACCTGTTCTTATCTTCTGGAACATTAATTCAAGTTGTTTCGATCTGCCTCCACCAAAGGCCTCATCCCTGAGTTCAAATCATCCTCTACTAGCCTTTCTAACCTCAGGCTGCAATGTGTGGTCAAACCCTTACCCTCTGCTCTTGGCTCCACTGAAGGACATGTCGTAGTCTGCCTAGTGTTAGTGGGGGGACTCGGTGGTCCAGAGGCAAGGTGTTCCGCCTCTTAACCAAAAAGGCAGGGAGTTCGAGTCACTTCGCCGAGGGTGGAGAATTGACGATTTTTTCCCAGAAAAACCCTACACCCTCCCGCCCGCCGCCCCCTGGTCCAGGTAGATGATCGACACCTAATCCCATACCAGAAGGATGATAAAAAGGAGGTCCAGTGTGCAGATCGTAACACTCAACGAACGTTAAAGATCCCTTTCGCTGTTTACAGAGTAGTCCGGGCAAAAACTTTTAAAATTCTACCAAAACCTCTGAGATCACATTAGTTAGATGGATAAATCAAAATCAAATCAACCATCAAATCAATCAAATCAAATCAAATCAAATCAAACAATCAAATCAAATCAAATCAAAGTCTTGTGTACAACCCTTGAGGTTTTCCGAGGAGTGTCCTCCCAAACATTTGTCACCATTGGCACACACTTTCTGGTCATGCTCTGGGCTGAGTCTGGATTGTTTGTCCAGGGGCCAGTGACAGGTGAGGTGTACTGTCCGTTGCCGAGCGGTCAGGCTGCCGGACTTGGGACCATAAGGTCACAGTGTTCGAATCCTAATAAAGATAGGTCCGATGAAGTGTTCCTTGGGGGAAAGACACTCTACACGCATGGCGATGATGATGGCGATGGTGATGGTGATGATGATGATGGTGATGATGATAATGATGATGATAATGATGATGATGATGATGATGGTGATGATGATGATGATAATGATGATGGTGATGATGATGATGATGGTGATGATGATGATGATAATGATGATGATGATGATGATGGTGATGATGATGATGATGATGATGATGATGATAATGATGATGATGATGATGGAAATGATGGTGATGATAATGATGATGATGGTGATGATGATGGTGATGATAATGATGATGATGATGGTGATGATGATGATGATGATAATGATGATGGTGATGATGATGATGATGATGATGATGATGATGATGGTGATGATGATAATGATGATGATGATGATGATGGTGATGGTGATGATGATAATGACAATGATAATGATAATGGTGATGATGATAGGATGATGATGATAATGATAATGATGATGGTGATGATGGTGATGATGATGGTGATGATGATAGTGATGGTGATGATAATGATAACTGATGATGGTGATGATAATGATGATGATGATGATGGTGATATGATGATGAGGACTATGATGACTGATACTGATAACGATAAGATGATAATGATGATGGTGATATGTGACATTTGGAGCACTATCTAAATTTCAATAAAAATGCAATAATGTGACATTTGGAGCACTACTAAAATTCAAAGGAAACCGCATGTGACATTTGGAGCATCATTTTATTTCAAAAAAAGCCGCTATGTGATATTTGGATATTACATTTTTTGCGGCAACGAAAATTAAGTGTACAAATCGGCCGTCGATATTATGCTCGATACTATGGTCGATACTAAGGTGCTCCGAATGTCATACTGATATTTTTACTAATTTTTGATAGTGATCCAAATGTCATACTGCATTTATACAATTTAAATGAATTTTGAATAGTGATCCAAATATTGATAATAATAATAATTTTTACTTTTTGATAATTTTTGGCGATAGTTAGATAGTCCGAATGTCATATTGATATTTTTACTTACATTTTTGATAGTGATCCAAATGTCACATTTTAAGAATTTTTGTGCTCCACATGTCAACACCCCATTGAGTGAAACGTTTGTATGCTTGCGTTAATAATAATAACATGCGTTAATGATGCACATGTATCTGCATGTCTGTTTTGTGTGTGTGCCCTCTATGTCTGTGTGTGTGCAATAATACGCACGCGTCAGTGCTTGTTTGTGATGAATTTATTCAAGGTGCAGTTTTTAAGTTTTGTTTGTTTGCTATCGAATCTGATGTCTTTTTCTGCATTTGTATTTATTCCCACCTGTGACAACCAGGCACCTATCTATTCCTGTGTTAGTTCGATGTGTGTCTGTTCGAGAATCATTGGATGTTTTAAATACATTTTTTAAACGTTTTGGAAGTAAAAACAAAAGCTACTGACGGTTTTATAAATAAGACTTCACAAAAGATGCACGATAATAACTGTTGACATTGGTTTATAAACACTTGCTCTTATTGACTCTCTGAGGTCCGCTCCATAAGCACATAAGGTCAGAATTTTTTCTCGGGTTGTAATTAAACCAAACTTTTGGGCGTCAAACACCGGAGTCCAAGGAAAATGTAATTCCGTGAGTTACGTATCAGTTCAAAGAGAATTTAACGATCAAGATACTTATGTACCCACTGTCCTCGACTTATTGGAAGTGTGCGATTGCTTCGCGTTTGACGTCGTTTGCGAGGCTCCTGGGGGGATGCAGTTTCAAGATGCATTGAGTACCGGTACCTTACAAGAACGTACATCACCGGCACTTCAACGATTCCCCTCACTTATGGGCGAGTACAGATGTGGATCGGAAAAGGACAACTAACGGGTGCGAATCGTTCCACATGCATCTCACAGCCTGTAATACACAGCCCACCCATCGGTATTTGAGCTCACTGACCGACTGCAGGAAATTATGGTTGAGATGGGAGTAAATTCAAACTGCAGTCCACAGAAAACCTAAGGACTGGCAAAGCGAAAGATGTCAAGAAAAGAGAATGGATTTCATCAATCTAGAGGTCTTTTAATGCTGGAACCATGACAAGACTTCAGTACATTCAGTCAATACGCCATAACTTCACTGCCGTCAACAACTCTGTAAATACGAAGCTCGAATATTTCTTCTTCATGCCTTTTTTATGTTTTTAACAATTTCCAATAAATAAACATTTTCAATGCGGCCTCATATCATGAGACAGTCTCAAGCCTGTACAAACACATAGGGAAGTGTTTACTTTTTTAAAACTATTCAGTAATCGGTAGTAAACTGACTGGGTGACTTGTATTCGATACTGAACGCCAAAAATGTAGTGCTCCAAATGTCACAAAATCGGCTTTCTTTGAAATAAAATGGTGCTCCAAATGTCACATAGCGGCTTTCTGAAACAAATGGTGCTCCAAATGGCTTTCTTTGAAATAAAATGGTGCTCCAAATGTCACAAATGTCACATAGCGGCTTTTCTTTGAAATAAAAATAGTGCTCCAAATGTCACATAGCGATATCCTGTGAAATAAAATAGTGCTCCAAATGTCACATAGCGGCTTTCTTTCTAAAATGAAATAAAGTAGTGCTCCAAATGATTGCTGAAACCTTTCTTTTCACCTGTACACCTGAATTCCAGTTGGGAAACAGGTTTTGCACTAAATAATCTTTCTCCATTGGATGTGTTTCTGTCTGGACTGTGTCAGATGTGTGTGCATGTGTGTGTGTATGTGTGTGGTGAAATGTGTGTGAACAGGGCCATTTGGTTAAACATTTTAATGTAATGTATGTCACCTTGTGTACAAAATGGAATTATCCTCTATCAAAGATACTATCTATACCTTGTCGGCAAGGTGCAACTACGGCTATCTATACAATCTATCTATAACTTCTCTGACAGCCTCAATAAAGGATTCTCTTTAAGACGTTAACAAAACTATATCTCTCGCATATTTTCTATTTATGTCCGTCTCTATGTGTGTATTGTCTCTCTGTCTCTCTATGTGTCTGTCTGTGTGTCTGTCTGTGTGTATATCTGTGTGTCTGTCTGTGTGTCTGTCTGTGTATCTGTCTGTCTGTCTGTCTGTCTGTCTGTCTGCCTGTCTGCCTGTCTGGCTGTCTGTCTCTCTCTTGCTCTCTCTCTCTCTTCTTCGACTCCTCTCTCTCATTATCTCTCTCTCTCTCTCTCTCTCTCTCTCTCTCTCTCTCTGGGGTCTCTCTCTCTCTCTCTCTTTCTCTCTCTCTCTCTCTCTCTCTTGACAATCTAATAATCAAACAGTAATATTTGAAGAAGACATTAACACAGGGCAATAAGACTATCCCTTTCTCGAGCTCCATTTTCCATTCTTCATTCTTTTCTGCCTCACAAATCTCAGTTTCCTAATAACTGAAACCAGTTAGTTATTTTTCGAAATCCTGTAGATTCATTATGTCTCTTCTACTTATCATTCGGAGGATAGTAAGGTCAAAGTTCTCCCACCTGATCACCCACCCCAACTCCCTATTTATTCCCGTTATCTACCCTGTTGTCTAGAATACAAACTCTCTTTATTCTCGAGCCCATCCCACCCCAAAACTGTCAGCGCTGTACATTAGTGTATCCCTTTTTTACCAGTCCTCTCCTCCCCCCTCCCCCAAGTTTTGGAGAAAAGGTATGCTCAAGTTTCAACAAACCTTTTTTTCTGTGAGATAACAACGACGATCGTACCCCGTGACCTACAATTTTGAATTAGTCATCTCCCATCTCAATTCGAAAACCACCGAAAAAACACGCACAGAACACCTCGCGTCCACCAGCGTCCAGTCTGGGTATCAAACTACCCGTGCCAGACAAAGAGATGGGTCATGCTGGTCAGACTTAATTTGTCTGATTTGTGTTCCCTTTGTTCGCCGCTGGTCAGTTTGGTAGTCGTGGCGATTGATATACTCCGGTGTCCTAAGATAGCCGGAAGCAGTCGGGGGAACTGGCGTGAAATTTGAATGGTGAAATATATATGGGAGGGAGGGGGAGGAGGAAATGACGATTGAAGTGTATGGGGAGGGAGTGGATAGATGGGGAGAGGGCTTGACGTGGAGATTTTCCAGACCAGGGAAATGATGTGGGGAGAGTCTAGGTGGGGAGACACACACAGAGGAAGTGACGTGGCCATGGAATTTTCATTGACATTGGCCAGACTTAAAGAAATTCAAGCTTAGTACATTGTAGTATAGTATTGATTTGGACCGCAGTCAAGAATGATGAGGAATTTTTGGACCATTAGATACAGCAAGAATTAACACAGATATCTCCTCTTGTGACACACCCATCAACTGCAACAATAAAGAGCGTACTGGGTTACTTGATGCCACCTCGGATCCATGATAGACTTCCGGACAATTTATGTCTACACATTGAGTAGCCTGGAAAGTCCGTGTAAGTCTCTCTGTGTGTGTGTGTGTGTGTGTGTCTCGTCTGTGAATATGTGTGTTGGTGATAGAGTGAGCATCTTATTGCAAATAAATTTGCTAATGCGTTTAAATAAAACGAATAAACTGTCTACTTTTCAATATTGAACTATAAACCCGCCTACACGATAACAAGTCTACTTTTCAACATTGAACTATAAACGCTCCACGATAACAAAAGTCTGCTTTTCAACATTGAACTATAAACCTGCCTACACGATAACATACTACTGCTTTTCAACAGGTTGAAAGAAACCTGCCTACACGATAACAAAAAGTCTAGTTTTTCAATATTGAACTATAAACCTGCCTACACGATAACAAAAGTCTGCTTTTCAACGATTGAACTATAAACCTGCCTACACGATAACAAAAAGTCTGCTTTTCAACATTGAACTATAAACCTGCCTACACGATAACAAATTTGTTTTTCAACATTGAACTATAAATCTGCCTACACGATAACAAAAGTCTGCTTTTCAACATTGAAATAAATTTCGGTTACAAACACGATAACAAAAGTCTACTTTTTCAACATTGAACTATAAACCTGAAACACGATAACAAAAGTCTACTTTTCAACATTGAACTATAAACCTGCCTACACGATAACAAAAGTCTACTTTTCAACATTGAACTATAAACCTGTTTACACGATAACAAAAGTCTGACATTGAATAAGATTAAACCTAATAGAACTATAAACCTGCTTCTCAAAAACGAAAATCTGCTTTTCAACATTTAACTATTAGTCTGTCATACTGATAACAAAAAGTTTCAACATTGAACTATAAATCTGCCTACATTAACAAATTTACCCACATTCACAACAAAGGCCTACACGATAACAAGCATTGAGTCTACAGACATACCTTGTCAGAGTCATAAAGGACCTGAATAAACACTAGAAGACAAAGACACGATAACAAAAGGAATAGACAGCTTTCAAATAAACCAGGGTAAACTATAAACCTGCTCCGTTAGCGGGACTGTAAATGTATAATATTAGTTTAGGCGACAAGTTTCCTCTGCAGAGTCTTTAAAGGATTTCCTGGATTTAATAATACTTTTGAATCTCCATTACTTTGAAGACAAAGACAAGACAATAAATTAATTGTTAAAGGAATAAAAAAATAGTAGATTAATTTAATTTATTTGAATATAATTTAATTTGATTAGAATAGCATGATCTAATGCTATATTTGAATTTAATTTAATTTGATTAGAACGATTATCATTCTACAGCAGATTATTTGAATTTAATTTGATTGATTAGAACGATTATCATTCTACACAGCTATATTTGAATTTAATTTGATTTGATTAGAACGATTATCATTCTAGTTATTGTCCTCTAATTTAATTTGATTAGAACGTTATCATTCTAAATCGTTATTTAAATTTAATTTGATTAGCCATTCTACACAGCTATATTTGAATTTATTCAATTTGATTAGAACGATTATCATTCTAAACAGCTATTTTGAATTTAATTTGATTTGATTAGAACGATTATCATTCTACACAGCTATACTTTAATTTAATTTCTTAGAACGATTATCATTCTAAACAGAGCTATATTTGAATTTGATTTAATTTTATTAGAACGATTATCATTCTACACAAGCTTATTTGAATTTAATCATTATTAGAACCGTATCATTCTACACAGCTCCAATTTAATTTGATTAGAACGATTATCATTCTACACAGCTATGTTTTAATTTAATTTGATTAGATTTGAAAATTGGATCATTCTACAGCTATATTTGAATTTAATTTGATTTGATTAGAACGATTATCATTCTATTTACATTTAATTTTTGAATTTAATTTAAATTACGATTGGAACTTTGATCATTCTTAAATTGCTATATTTAATTTAATTTAGATTATGATTATCATTCTACACAGCTATATTTGATTTAGATTAGATTAGAACGATTATCATTCTACACAGCTAGAATTTAATTTGATTAGAACGATTATCATTCTAACAGCTATTTTGAATTTGATTAGATTAGAACGATTATCATTCTACACAGCTATATTTGAATTTAATTTGATTAGAACGATTATCATTCTACACAGCTGAATTTAATTTGATTAGAACGATTATCATTCAGACACAGCATATTTGAATTTAATTTGATTTGATTAGAACGATTATCATTCTACACAGCTATATTTGAATTTGATTAGATTAGAACGATTATCATTCTACACAGCTATATTTGAATTTGATTAGATTAGAACGATTACCATTCTACACAGCTATATTTGAATTTGATTAGATTAGAACGATTACCATTCTACACAGCTATATTTGAATTTGATTAGATTAGAACGATTATCATTCTACACAGCTATATTTGAATTTGATTAGATTAGAACGACTATCATTCTACACAGATATTTGAATTTGATTAGAGAACGATTATCATTCTAAAATACAGCTATATTTGAATTTTAGATTAGAACGATTAATTTGAATTTAATTTGATTAGAACGATTATCATTCTATACAGCTATATTTGAATTTGATTTAATTTGATTTGATTTGATTAGACGATTATCATTCTATACATCTATATTTGAATTTGATTAGAACGATTATCATTCTACACAGCTATATTTGAATTTGATTAGAACGATTATCATTCTAAAAAGACTAATTGAGATCTGATTTGATTAGAACGATTATCATTCTACACAGCTATATTTGATTAGATTAGAACGATTATCATTCTACACAGCTATATTTGATTTGATTAGAACGATTATCATTCTACACAGCTATATTTGAATTTGATTAGAACGATTATCATTCTACACAGCTATAATTAATTTGAATTTAATTTACCCACATTGACAACTACTAGGGTGTTCTCGGGTTTTTTTTTTTCGGTAGGGTTTTTAACTTTGCCCGGACTGGCTTGCAAACAGAAAGGGTCTTTAACCTGTCCAGACTTTGTGATCTACACATGATCTCCTTGTTATCGTCTGTCTCCGATTGACTAGGTGTCAATCCATCTACCTGTACTAGGGGTAGGGTAGGGTGGTAGATCTACTCGAGAAAACAAATCGAGAAAATTGTTCAACCGTTGGCGGGACTCGGAGCCCACTACTAGTTGGTTGAGATGCCGACATCTTGCCTCTTGATTACCGAGTCCCCCCTCCCACCCTCTTTGGACAGTGTACCTTGCAGGATTGTCTTAGCAGATGATTGTGTTCTTTTACCATACCCATATCATGACCGTTTTAATTGCCGTAAACCCACAGAAACCACAATAGGGATCTAAACCTTAATCTGTGTTCAACCCTGGATCAACATGTCCTTAAATCTGCTTGACCACAATCACCCTTGAATCGTCTTTGTATTCTCGGACAATTAATTAATTGTCCTAATTCTCAGACAAAATAGTTTATACCTCATCACTAACTTACAAACAAAAAAAAAAAAAAAAAAATAAAAAATTGAAAGAAACAAAAAGAGCCCAGATCCAACATGCGTAATCACTCATCTGTTGCGTCACTTCCTCCGTTCCCACCATCCTCACGTCACGTGGCCTTTAAACAACCGAAATCAAATTAATGCTAAGAGAGAGAAGGTCAGAAAAAGGACAGCCTGTTAGCTCGAGTCAGTCACGCACATCAGGCATGAAATGTAACATTAACACAAGGTGCAAGAAAACATTACGTGAAATAAAAATTCAGCATTGACACGACTTTTGTGAACAGCGTTGCGCGATTAAAAGCAAAACAAAACAATCTTGATCTGTGACATCCATTCAACACCAGTCACCACAGGTCTCTCTCTCTCTCTCTCTCTCTCTCTCTCTCTCTCTGTCTCTCTCTGTCTGTCTGTCTGTCTGTCTGTCTGTCTGTCTGTCTGTCTGTCTCTGTCTGTCTGTCTCTCTCTCTCTCTCTCTCTCTCTCTCTATCTCTCTCTCTCTCTCTCTCTCTCTCTCTCTCTCTCTCAAGCTCCTCCATCTTTGGCGCATGCGCAACAGCGTGGATCGGTAAACGATCTCCATTCCCACCGTCTTATTAACAGTGCAGCGTATGGTGCCGCGGTTCGAACCGAGCAGCTGTCTAGGGATGGATTCGCTGAAGCCAGTCAGTAGTTTGTTGTGATGAGTCGCAATAACAATAGGACTGTGACAGATAAAAACCCACCATGAATACTAATGAGGCATGCGATCATGATGCAGATACACGCTCGCACGTGCGCCTGCTAGGAACTCGTCGCCGTCAGCAGCAGCAGCAGCAGTGAGAACCGAACCTCTAGCTCTCCGTCCGGCCGTCACCATGTCCCTGCTAAATGTTCACCACTCATAGCCCCACTTTCAACACCCCCCCCCCGCACCCACCTCCATCGCATCCCTTTCCAATTATTTTTTATTTATTTAAAAATCAACAATGCCATAATTTTATTTTATAAATCACTCTCGACTCCCATTCACATTGTTTTATTCGGCAGGTAATAAAGTTTATTTTATTTTTATATTATGAAATTAAAGAATATGGGGTGGGGGATGTGCTGTAACAAAGCGCAACAAGAGGCAGCATTCTATGCCATAAAGAAAATCAATGAGACACTAAGATATTTTTATAACACTTGGAACATCACCCTGTTGTTAAGTTGCTCAAGCTATTATGATGAGTGGGTAGAGGACACAGTGTGGTATCTCAAGCTATTATGATGAGGTGTAGAGGACAGTGTGTGTATCTCAAGCTATTATGAGTGAGTAGAGGACACAGTGTGTGTATCTCCAGTTTATATGGTGAGTAGAGGACACAGTGTGTGTATCTCAAACTATTATGATGAGTGCGTAGAGGACACATTGTGTGTATCTCAAGTTATTATAGTGAGTAGAGGACACGGTGTGTGTATCTCAGAAAGCCATTACGATGAGTGAGTAGAGGACACGGTATTAGTATTATCTCAAGCTATTATGATGAGTGGTGGAGGACACAGTGTGTGTATCTCAAGCTATTATGATGAGTGGGTAGAGGACATGGTGTGTATCTCAAGTATGATGAGTGGGTAGAGGACATGGTGTGTATCTCAAGCTATTATAATGGTGTTGGGGACATGGTGTGTATCTCAATTATTAATGAGTGGGTAGAGGACACAGTGTGTATCTCAAGCTATTATAATGAGTGGGTAGAGGACATGGTGTGCTTGCTGTATGCTGTTGTCTCAAGCTATTATAATGAGTGTGTAGAGGACATGGTATGTATCTCAACTATTATAATGGTGGGTAGAGGACATAGTTGTGTATCTCAAGCTATTATAATGAGTGGGTAGAGGACATGGTGTGTATCTCAAGCTATTATAATGAGTGTGTGAGGACATGGTGTGTATCTCAAGCTATTATAATGAGTGGGTAGAGGACATGGTGTGTATCTCAAGTGTGAGTGGGTATCTCAAGCTATTATGATGGTGAGTAGAGGACACAGTGTGTGTCTCAAGCTATTATGATGAGTGCGTAGAGGATATGGTGTGCGAATCTCTGCCTTTTACACAGACACGTTTAGTCGCAGACAAGGACTTTTATTGAATTTTGATTTGATTTGTATTTACCCAAACCCACAACTAAGGTGATGTCAGGGGATTTCGTTTTTAGCAGGATGTTTAATTTTTCCCCGACAGCCCTGTAAACAACCAAGAGATCTTTAATTTGCAGAGAGTGTCGTGAGTAGTGATTTGCACACGGAACCAACTTTTAACGACCGTCTCCGATGGGACAATGCCGAACTACCTACCTGGACCGGAAGGGGGGAAGGAGGGGGGCGTTGGTGGGGGTGCGTAGCAAAGATATTTCACTCGAAAAAAATTGAGAACATCGTTCAACCGTTGCTGGCGCTCGAACCCACTACCTTTTGGTTGAGAAGCCCTCCGACACCTTGCCTCTGAACTACCGAGCCTCCCGACTTTGTGAAAAGCACAAACAGAAAAACAGAGATGGAGCAGTGAGTTGAGGTTAGAAGTTAGACTGATTGAGAGACCATGATAACGAATGTGATTACTGATTCATACTGTAGAAACAGAGGTGCCAGTTAAGATCAGTCGGTAGAGCATCTGAGAAACCACTCAGGAGTACAGCGTTCGATTCCCAGACCGGACACATTTTTTTTCTGTCCCTCCTGTCGACCCAGCGTGGGAGTAAAAAAAAACTCAACCTGCGTCAGATTAGCGTCCTCGCCAGGCGGTGTTTATTAGCACTTGTTCCGCTTCACGCTATTGAAACCGGCATAAGCTCCGGCTTTATGGACGTAACGGCCTTGAAGGAACTTTATTTTACTTTACCTGTCGACTCAGAGGCGAAATGAGTAGCTTGGTCTATTCAGACTCCGCGAAGGTAAAGGCGGCGTGGAAAGCAGTGGCAAACTGATGCCTTTATGATGTCATATGCCTGGGGGGGGGGGGGGGGGGCACAGTAGTCAGATGAAGCTCTGAATTTGAGACATGTTCTACTTTTTTACTCTAGAAACTATAATGTGAAGCTGTGAGTATGAGACTTGCTCTACTGTCTTACTCTAGAATATATCATGTGAAGCTCTGTGTATGAGACGCTCTACTGTCTTAGTCTAGAATCTATAATGTGAAGCTCTGAATATGAGACTTGCTCTACTGTCTTAGTCTAGAATCTATAATGTGAAGCTCTGGTATGAGACTTGCTCTACTGTCTTAGTCTAGAATCTATAATGTGAAGCTCTGAGTATGAGACTTGCTCTACTGTCTTAGTCTAGAATCTATAATGTGAAGCTCTGAGTATGAGACTTGCTCTACTGTCTTAGTCTAGAATCTATAATGTGAAGCTCTGAGTATGAGACTTGCTCTACTGTCTTACTCTAGAATCTATAATATGAAGCTCATCAGGATGGGCCAATTCAATTTGTGATTGTTAAACGGAAAAGAATATGAACTATGTCTCGTTTGTCCAAGTCTAATATGAATGATGTCTCGTTTATCCACGTCTAATATGAATGATGTTTCGTTTGTCAAGTCTAATATGAATGATGTCCGTTTGTCCAATTATAATATGAATGATGTCCCGTTTGTCCAAGTCTAATATGAATGATGTTTCGTTTGTCCAAGTCTAATATGAATGATGTTTCGTTTGTCCAAGTCTAATATGAATGATGTTTCGTTTGTCCAAGTCTAATATGAATGATGTTTCGTTTGTCCAATTATAATATGAATGATGTCCCGTTTGTCCAATTATAATATGAATGATGTCCCGTTTGTCCAATTATAATATGAATGATGTCCCGTTTGTCCAAGTCTAATATGAATGATGTCCCGTTTGTCCACTTTTGAAATGAACTATGTTTAGTTTGTCTAATTCAAATTTAGGTTTGTCTCTTTTGTCCAATTCTAATATGAATGATGTCTCGTTTGTCCAAGTTTAATATGAATGATGTCTCGTTTGTCCACGTCTAATGAATTATGTTTAGTTTGTCTAATTCAAATTTAGCTTTGTCTCGTTTGTCCAATTACTAACATGAATTATGTCTCGCTTGTTGCACTTCTGATATGAATTTTCTCGTTTTTTCCAATTCTTATATGAACCATGCCTCATTTCTCGTTTGATCAAATTCTAATATGAACTGTGTCTCGTTTCTCGTTTTATCCTATTCTTATATGAATCGTGACTCGTGTCTCGTTTTATCAATTCTTATATGAATTGTGTCTCGTTTCTCGTTTTATCAATTCTTATATGGTGTGTCTCGTGTCTCGTTTTATCCAATTCTTATATTAACTGTGTCTCGTGTCTCGTTTTATCCAATTCTTATATGAATTTGTGTCTCGTGTCTGGTTTTATCAATTCTTATATGAACTGTGTCTCGTGTCTCGTTTTATCCATTCTTATTCTCGTATCCAATTCTTATATGAACTGTGTCTCGTTTCTCGTTTTATCAATTCTTATATGAACTGTGTCTCGTGTCTCGTTTTATCAATTCTTATATGAACTGTGTTTCGTGTCTCGTTTTATCCAATTCTTATATGAACTGTGTCTCGCTTCTCGTTTTATCCAATTCTTATATGAACTGTGTCTCGCTTCTCGTTTTATCCAATTCTGATATGAACTGTGTCTCGCTTCTCGTTTATATCCAATTCTTATATGAACTGTGTCTCGTTTCTCGTTTCGCCCTTTATGAAGAATAGCCAGAAATAACGTCTGTTAAGTGTCCTGTTTAAAAATCCTTTAAATTTCGCTGTTAATCTCCTATAAGACTAGAAGCTAGACCCTACTTGTTTATAGTGAAGAAATGTTTTTTTACGAGTTGAAAAGAACCCTATCAAGCCATTCTAGTTCCTACATGATTTTCATGGCGTATCAATCACTCAATGATTTCTAGTATAGGGAGGCAAGAAATACATTGATTAAACACCAAATGAAAGAAATCCAAAGTCCTATCTGTCCGGTAAATACTACCAACAAAAAAGAGGGGACTCGGTAGTCCAATGGTAAGGTGTCGGCCTCTCAAACAAAAGAGGTAGTGGGTTTGAGCCCCGCCATCGGTTGAATTTTTGTTCTCGATTGTTATCGAGAGAGAGAGAGAGAGAGAGAGAGAGAGAGAGAGAGAGAGCAGAGAGAGAGAGAGAGAGAGAGGAGAGAACGAGAAAGACAGACACAGACAGACAGACAGACAGACAGACCGCCCGGTCGACAATCAGATTAGTTACGGTAATGCAATGATGACACTCACATCACCTGCACTGTTGATTTGACTCACGTGTCATATGCATACACACCAACAGTACACAGGCCAAAACGTCGATCTATAAATAGATGTGCGAGTGACACTGAAAACACGGCCAATTAAGTCTATGCAAGCGTGTGCGGTCTAATAGTTTCAAATATCTAGTGTGAGAAAGCGTCCTTTAGGGCATACGTCAATAAATTACACCAACGGTGGGTAGATCCTATTTTATTATGACTGTGCCAGTAACTTTCATCCATAGTCACTATTGTAGGCAACTGTACGCGTTGTAAAGGTTTCAGGTGTCTGTGGTGGAAAGTACTTTAGGACGACGACAGGGGGCAGCTTTTGTACTCGTAGGAGCGTAGTCAGCTCGGTTGGTAGCACGCTTTCTTTTCATAGCGAGGCAGTGGGGGCCGACGCAGAGGTCGCGGTTCGATACCCATTGCTGGCCAAGATTATTTTCTTTTTCTGTCTATTGCTTGTACGTGGCTCCTCTTTATTTATATGGGGCTTTAATATTATTCAATGCCATTTCCTTCACTTCAAACATGCCCCTTGACTAACTATGTGTCTTTATCTACGTTAGAAAATATTATTGTAGTAATAGTAGTAGTATTAGTATTAGTAGTAGTAGTAGTAGTAGTAGTAGTAGTAGTAGTAGTAGTCGTAGTCGTAGTAGTAGTAGTTGTAGTAGTAATAGTAGTAGTAGTAGTAGTAATGTAGTAATAGTAGTAGTAGTAGTAATGTTAAGTTGTAATGTGTGTGTAGTAAGTAGTAGTAGTAGTAGTAGTAGTAGTAGTAGTAATGTGTGTGTGTGTGGTAGTAGTAGTAGTATTTTGTTATTATTATTATTTTTTTTTTTTTTGCTTTCAGTATTGAAACTTGTTTCAATGCTTACAAATGTATAACTGATATTGTTTTTCAAAATATTTCCCTCATGTATGTTTCTTAGTATCTTCCAGATCTAACCACAGCTCAGCTACATAACGTCACCTTGACATTACGGGGCAGGAGTGGCAGGGCAGTGACACCACACACGGGGAACATTTGTTGCTCTACAGCAAGTTATAATGGTGGCTATCACGTGATTTCTTGTGAATGTTTACCCACAAAGAGGGGAATGGGGGAGTGGGGTAGTGGGGGAGGGGAGCAACTCTAATCTGAAATGGCAACAAGGCACTCGCCACAGCCTCGATTTTCAATGCGTCGAGGTCAGAAACATATAGATCTAGTGAGAGTGTAATTCAGCAGAAGAATCAAAGATGCAACAGCTTTTCGGTGATAATAAATAAACGAAGCGTTGCGAATAATGCCTGTGGTGTGTGTGTGTGTGTCCGTACTGCTTATGTCCCAACAGATTTGGAGATTAATATTCCACAACCATCGTCTGGTTAGAACGGTTGGTGTTGCCGGGACCACGAGAACACAAAGCGTCGGAAATCAGCGAATGGCGGCTTTTTTAT
>JAXRKP010000216.1:410000-427500 GCA_037039925.1 Doris montereyensis | reverse complement strand
GTTTTTACTCCCAAGCCAGAGCTTGTACCCATTTGCACCTGGGTAGAGTGGGGGAAATGCGTGTTCAGTGTCTTTCACAAGGAATGCAACGTGGGACCTAGTTTTGCTAGGATCCCAACTCTGAGCTCATGATCCTCAGTCCGGCAGCCTTACCGCTCGGCCACCAACACCACTAAAATTAGATTTACAGGTAGGGAAAACAGCGCGGTGTAAGTCGGCTTTGATTCACTGGCGGTTCCTTGACCTTTTTGAGATAGTCTGGCTCGGCATTTGGTCTTGTGGGTATATTTATTTTTGGTTTGATTTGTTTTATTTGCTTTGTTTTATTTTGTTGTGTTTTTGTTGCTCTTTTAATTTCTTTTGGTTTTTTGTTTCGTTTTTTTTTTTGTGTGTTGGGATTTTTAGAAAAAAGTGGGGGGGGAGGGGGGTGTGGTTTCTCGTTTTTGCTTAGGTATTTTTTTTTTTTCCTCGTTTTCTCTCTCATAATCTGATCTTCTTGTATTATGTGCTGTATTTCAGTACTAACATTTCAACTCCTTTTTATTTCATTCCTTTTCTGTGTAAAACTGTTTATCTGAGCAGCGGCGGCTGATTAAAGTTAAAGCTAAGCGTTGCCGTTTACGTAGTACACGTATTTAGCTATGTTTGTCGCCGTGGCAACACATTGTGAAACTAGATGCTTGGTTTTAGGGAAAACTTGACATCTTTCACTTGCTGAGGGTGTGGGGGAGGGAGGGGGTTATGTAAGTGTGTGTGTGGCGGGGGGGGAGGGTGGGCAGAGGGAAGCTCGTAACATAAACCGGCAGGAAGTCAGCATAATGTCAGAAGTGACACCATACAAATTCCTCTTATACTATGGTAATAATAGTAAAATAAACTGTCATAAATGAAACAGAAAATAACAGGACATGATTTTTTTTTTTGGGGGGGGGGGTTGCAGAATACACTTTATAATATTCAAGAGCGTTACCGCTGGCGAATAGAAAAGATAAAAGACAAATCAGAATGAAACTGAAAGATAAAATAGCGATACAAAAAAGTAATAAAATTGTAATTCTTAGCCGCTTCAAAACCAATTTTTTTCAAAACACAGTATTGGAGAAAATTTCTTTTTAATCTAACTCTTCAGTGGCAAACGCAATTAAATGAGAAGTAAAATCTTTACAGACAGAGCAAAAATAGCACAAAAATGAACGGAACAAGATGCAATCATTGCTTTCAATTAAATGCACCTGTTACCAAGGGTCGAAGCCAATCCATTTGATTGAAGTACTTTTTCCATAGCGGTGACAAAGTAACGATAATGACCAATTTCGTTCTTATTCTCTCACCCGTTTGCCTTTGTTTACCAGGTCGGCAAACTGGAGGATTACAGTAATTATATTTCTAAATGTCAATGATTAGCGGATGCCAGGACGTAGAAAATAAAAGCGAACAAAATCTGTTGAATGATTATCTCGCAGTAAATACTAATAATGTCAAACATGAAGATTCGATACTACCAAAAATACCCCGAACGCCAGATTTTGAATTTAATTAAGACAAACATAAGAGGATATGAAATAGTACAAGAAGAATAGGGATTTTAGGGATTTTCGGATATAGTATTTGAATTGATAAAAGAAAAGGTTATCTCTCTCTCTCTCTCTCTCTCTCTCTCTCTCTCTCTCTCTCTCTCTCTCTCTCTCTCTCTCTCTCTCTCTCTCTCTCTCTCTCTCTCTCTCTCTCTCTCTCTCTCTCTCTCTCTCTCTCTCTCTCTCTCTCTCTCTCTCTCTCTCTCTCTCTCTCTCTCTCTCTCTCTCTCTCTCTCTCTCTCTCTCTCTCTCTCTCTCTCTCTCTCTCTCTCTCTCTCTCTCTCCCTCTCTCTCTCCTCTCTCCTCTCTCTCTCTCTCTCTCTCTCTCTCTCTCTCTCTCTCTCTCTCTCTCTCTCTCTCTCTCTCTCTCTCTCTCTCTCTCTCTCTCTCTCTCTCTCTCTCTCTCTCTCTCTCTCTCTCTCTCTCTCTCTCTCTCTCTCTCTCTCTCTCTCTCTCTCTCTCTCTCTCTCTCTGTCTCCTCATTTATTTCTGTTTCTCTCTCTCTCGAACTGTTCTCTCTCTCGATTTAAAATGTCTGCCATTTTTCATTTCTGTCTTTGACTTTTTTGTTTTGCTTAATGAGTGTACTACTATGAGTTGTTTTACTTGGTCTAGCTGTCTGATGTTGGGTTGTTTTTTGTTTTGTTTGTTTTGTTGCTGGGTTGTTTTGTTGTGGGCTTTTTTTTTTGGGGGGGGTTGTTGTTTTTTTGAGGGGATGGATTGTTTTTGTCGGGGGGTTTTCTGTGGGGAGGAGTGGGGCGGGGGGGGTATTCGAGACAAACATACGGATGATTACAAACTCCATGACCAAGATGGATCTCACTGCCTCAGTTCAACAGTTCCTTCTCAATAATGTAACCAGCAAATCGAAGAAACAAACCAAAAATGCATTGAAACAAAAAGCCACAGAGAAATAAAACAAACTGCCCTTCAACCTGTATTTTTATAGTAGTGGGGATTGTAGTAGTAGTTATAGTAGTAGTAGTAGTAGTAGTAGTAGTAGTAGTAGTAGTAGTAGTAGTAGTAGTAGTAGTAGTAGTAGTAGTAGTAGTAGTAGTAGTAGTAGTAGTAGTAGTAGTAGTAGTAGTAGGAGTAGGAGTAGAAGTAGTAGCAGTCGTAGAAGTTGTAGTAGTACTAGTAGTAGCAGTCGTAGAAGTAGTAGCAGTAGTACTAGTAGTAGCAGTCGTAGAAGTAGTAGCAGTAGTACTAGTAGTATCCGTGGCAATAGCAGAAGATGAAAAATATGCTCGCAAACAAAATTACGAGTGTGAAGTAATTGAAGGTCAGACAGTTAGGTGTGTCATTATATCAAGGGATAATAAATAAAAAAACATCAATGAAAAACAGCCTGTGTTTTCATATTCTCTTCATAAAAGCCCACCGCGGACTTTGAGAAGCAAGTTACTCGAAATGATCTTATCTGTTTCAGATTAATATTTCGACAAGTGAAGATCACAAAACGAAAAGCGACGGTAGATGTTCAAAAACGTATCCACCGAAAGACACCAAGAGGAAGTACTTTGGTACTTTTCTACTCGTTAATTACTTTACGTTGGAAAGGAGGAGGGGGAGGGGGAGGGGTAATGATGTTATTTGATTACCTCTACTTGAATCTGTAAGTGTTCTTTTGACGTCGTTGAACCATAATGTGAAGGTTTAACGACTGACCACATTATCAAACCCTGGGATTTTTCAACATTGTGATCTTAACAGTTTTTTTCATTTTCTCCTGAATTAAATTAATTCTAATGTTCTTGCCTGAGGCTAAGAAGTTTTCCTTTCATTTATTTCTTTGTTCTCATGAACATATTTTTCGGGTTTTAAAGGAAAGCTTTCTTCCCACGAAAGTCATATGTTAGACTTTTTTTTTTTAAACAAAACATAAGTAAATGCATATAAATAGAAGGCAAAAATGGTAAATGAAGGAAGGGAGAGGGGGCGGAATGTGTGTGCAACAGATGGAATGATAATACAGGTGATAAAAAACACAGACAATACGAAATGTGAAAGACGATCAACATGTGACAGGTAAGGATGGGAAATAGCGAATGCCTTTAAATGTGCAAATCTCTAAATTTTATTAAAAAACAGAAAAGGAAAAATGACTACCAATTGAAGGTTTTTGAAATGCATGAAGCTATAAAGAACAATTGTGAAACAAAAGGAAGGAAGATAAACATACTAACTGGTCTACTGTTGCAGCGTATGTTCGAAGCTTCTCAGCATATGGGATTTGTTTTCTTCTCAACGTTAGAAAGCATACAAAAAGCAAATATTAGAATTATTGCAGTGCCATAAGGGGAAAAGAAAAATGAAAACAATGAATAATGTAAGAACTTAAGTTTGAAGTTAGATCTGCTTGACATAATTCATGTTTGGGGTTTTTTTTCTTTCGCTTTGTTGTTTCAAATTAAGTCGAAATTTATTTTTAGCTACACAGTATTCCATCTAAGATGATCATCCGTGGGTTGTTTTGTTGTTGTTATTTGGTTGGGGTTGTTTTGTTGTTGTTATTTGGTTGGGGTTGTTTTGTTGTTGTAGTTTGGTTGGGGTCGTTTTGTTGTTGTTATTTGGTTGGGGTCATTTTGTTGTAGTTTGGTTGGGGTTGTTTTGTTGTAGTAGTTTGGTTGGGATTGTTTTGTTGTTGTTGTTGTTTGTTTGGGGTTGTTGTTTTGATGTTGTTTTTTAGGAGGTGGGCGTTAAGTTGGGGTTTTGTTTCGGGTTTGTTTTTTGTTTTTTTGTTTTTTTCGGGTGGGGAGGGGGTTGTTGATACTATACATATAATTAAGAACACTTTCGGGGTTTTTTTGTATATTGTTCTGTCAGGGATCAAATTTCATTTGTTAGGTGTGGGCTTGTTACGATTAGCCTTGTTGTTGATAAAGTTGTTGTCCTCGGTATTACTTTTCTATTGTATTTTTGGATAAGGCTGGGTTCAATGGTTCAATATTTTTTTAATTGTCTTCATTGTCTTTTGTTACTAAAATAATTGTCAAAAAAAATTGCTTTCTTGAGGATTTTCTCTTGTTTACATATTACTATCAATGATGTTCCATTGGCCTTAGATTTATGCCTTCCTTACAATTGACATTTCCTCTCACCCCTTTGTATTTCACTATCTACATGGGAAGAGGGAGGGGGTACAGCAATCTGAACTGGTAGCGTAACTGGATAAAGGGAGAACAAGAAGAAGATGATAAATAAATACAGACATAAAGATAAACATACCCATTACACAATGTAATGTCATGTTAGCTTGCCATTGTATAAGTCTGTTCGATGTTGTATGAGAGGCTGTTGTTACCTCGAAATGGGTATAATGTTGATTTGCTTTCGTTCAGTCCTCCACGTCACAACAGAATAACGGTTTGTACAGGTATGTAAAGACGTTTCACAACGTCATCTTAAAAGTAAGGTTGTCACGAAATGCTAAGATTTCAAACTATCTCATTCCACTGTTTATCTAGACTATTTACTTCATGTTAAATCCACTTTTTCAGTTAAACATTTTACACACACATAAAAAATGTTCTCTATGACATCATCATATTTCTGTGAGCTTCAAATTAAGTCCATGTCGTGTGTACAATTTGATCTCGCATTAATGACAGCAAAATCTTCAAAAAAAAATCTGCGCAAAACAAAAATAGAAAATAGCAATTTCGAGAGAAAGAAAAAATAACACAAGATTAAACAATGATCCCTGAAGAAACACTCGTTCAAATAAAACACGTTACAAATATTTTTTTACATTGTGATATTATTTTATGAAGCATCGGAAGGAAAATAAATAAAGTAACGTTAAAGAAAACAAAGATTTCTATATTACAAGAACACTAGCTTGGCTAAGAAAAAGCGTTGTAGAAAGAAAAGAAGAAAAAAACAAGCAGAGGAACTTTGTATCCTGGTTGGAACACTTGAGGCACCAGGGGTAGTGGGAAACATAAATCAAACAGGAGACGCAAATCGTAATGCTGCAAACGCATTGGATTCACATTCATCACGTTGGGTTGGGGTTTTTTGGGGGTTTTTTTGCTTTTTTTGGGGGTGGGGTTGTATTACTGGGAACCACTTTCAACTTGTAGAATTGGCGAGAGACCTACAGTATTATCTTTATTCGACATTGGAGTAGCACCATACACTCCCCTCTCACTTCAATAGCCACCTCATGACGATTTTTATTTCAGTACAGCACTAAACAAAAATCATTTCCCATTTTTTTTTTTGCTCACCGATCCCAGTAGGCGCCATAAGACCTGAAAACAACTTTACTCAGTGAAAGGTCGCAATCCCAAAAGAATTTTGTCCAAAGTTTTGTATCAAATGATTGCGTTGTTTATTTCCACTTATATTTGAATTCTGCGACCCAAATTACCCCCGGGTGAGAAGGATTCCCGATTTTTAGCTTGATTTGAAAAGAAATTGTTTGTAATTTACTGTCTAGATCTAGAGCTGTAAAGGTTATAAGGTCAACACTCTCGGTGCGTTCACTTTTTAATATGGGGGCATTGGTCACTCATGTGTCTCGAATAGGGAGGCACTCCGGTTGCAATTAATGTCTACTCTACTCAAGGGTAAGCCGGTGAGACAGTGAAGCCAGAGCGTTTGCAGCCTTAGACCCAGAGGCGTTGTTCATGTATTATTAAATTTTGGGTTGTTGAAGGCAGGGGACATAACCCTAGAAATATAATTCCACAACATTCAGATTAAGCACAGTTATCTGTATTCATCTTTAGTTCAGCTTTACGCAAACCTTTTTCCCTCAGGTTGAGGGTAAATGATAACTTTCTTTATAAATATAAATATAAAAAATTATCTTCACTTCAAATGAAGATATATTAGAAATAATATTTTTTTAAAGAATAAACATGAGGCATGTAATATTTAAATGAAGAACGTTTTTGTGCATAATGTCTTTTTGTTGTTTTTTAATACATGTTTCAAAGAGTTATCAGGAGGAAGTGGCAAATGGGAGATGTGTACCATTGCAATTACAAATGAATTAAATATGTTGACCTCTAGAACATAAAGGGAAATTATGAAGAGAAAAATCAAGAGTAACTCTACATACCATGGGAATAGGATCAGGCTCAGCCTAGAAAAGTACAATGACAATGAAGACAAATTTGTACAAATCTAAAGTTAATTGCTGTGTTAAGAAAGTCAATAGTTTTTTTTTCGGAAAAACTATTTGAAATTGAATGAAGCCTTGGTTCTTTGAAGCAATTCTGTAACTAGCATAAAGTAGCTTATCATGTAGCAGATAGTTATGCTTATGTTACTACTACAATACTGGCATTAATAGTTGAATAAATTTATACATGGCATAATGAAGAAGGAATAAAATATTAATATACAAAGACATACAGTGCTTTTTATACTGTACTCCCCATAGTATCATATAAAACAAACTACATGTATAATGTACCACTAGTGCAGAACGGTTGTGAAAGCTGTTTATATGCTAAAGACTGATTTGGAAATAGATGTTTGGACTGTTCATTAGTGTGTATGTATGTGTGTGTGTGTGTGTGTGTGTGTGTGTGTGTGTGTGTGTGTGCATGTGTGTGCATATATGTGTGAATAAGTGTATTTGAAGGTTAAAAAAAGATTATTACCCAACATCTGAAAGAAACAAATTGTATAAAGCAGGCCATTGGGACTTGAATTGTGTCTAAAATGTTGCTGCTGGGAAGAGTAACAAAAAGCCCCTGTACATTATGTTTAAGTGCAGACACCATGTGTGTATCTTTTCTGTGAAATATTGCTTTGATTCAACAGATCATACAAGTACATTCACTAGCTCATGTGTATAGCTAAATAAAAGCCTTTAAGACTGTAACGGAAAAGAAACAAGAAAATAATAGAAGAAAAAGATTTCAATAAAAACATAAAAACGTAACTTCTTTCTTCTTTATTCAGTCATACAAAAAAAGACCCACATGTTATAGTTTTGAGAATAATACAGAGTTGTTTTATTCAAGCAATTAATCTATTTTTAATATTGCATCTAAAAATTGTTTACATATCTGAAACTATTCTACATTAGTAAAGGCAAGTGAGATTTATTATATGAGTTTGAAAATGTATATAAAACAACAGTTTAATCTATGTACGTATTATTGTGATGTTACTACTAAGATGGTCAATATCTGAACTGTACATCAGATAAAGAAAAGGCTACAGATTGTCTCACCTTACATATCCTCTTGTAACATTCTTCAAGTCCAGTGAGGTCATCATTACTATTAGCAATCTTTTGAACTTCTTCCACGACCTCTGAATCCAAAGCATCGTCAGGAGTCACGCTGTAGGGGTCACTCTGCAATGGGAGCCATCCAATGAGCTTCTCTGACCTAGTGACACCACTGTTGGAAACCGTGGTGAAATTCCGTGTGTTGGGCCTTAAAGTGTCGCCAGAGACAAATGGAAAATTTTATTACTTTGTAGATGGAAGAATAGACTGACTGGGAATAATTTGTTGGGTTTTGTTTTTCAATTTCTCCATGATCATAAGTGATTCACAAGCATTATAAATTCAGCTTCAAATAGGAATACTAAATGTTTTAGAAAATTTCATGTTTTACTTTGAGTACATCTTATTTCAATGCTTCATATAAATTTCTTAAATTCAGAAAGAACAAGACAAAGTTCATTCAAACAGATTGATTATTATCAAAAAATTATCAAAAATCACTCCCAGAAGAAGATTGAAATGTATATTGACAAAATAAGGAGAAATATAAGGTTCTTCAATTCACATTAGTTAGAAAATGTATGGAAAATAATTAACCAGAATCTCCCGTTTCTTTTTCAACTTCTCTCGACTCAAAATGACAATAAAAAATAAATTCACGCTGAAAAGAGTTTTTAAATATAGTAAAAATCATAAATTTAATATTATAAGAGTAACAAATTGCCCGGAGACTAGACAACGAAGCCAAAATTTTAGCTTGACTCATATATGTACATGTCTAATTGGTCAGGGTTTAGGTTTGTTGGGTTTTTTAGAGACAGAATAAATTTTACAAATCTTTTTATTTATTTTTACTTTGTTTTGGCGGGGGGGGGGGGGGGGGGGTTCTGTTTCAATTAACACAATATACCTAATGAGGTCATCAACATTGGAAGGATCAATGCGCTTGCCAGGACCCCATCTTCTTTTTCTGAGTAGAGGCATTATCCTGAACTATTTGGTTGGGTTCTTCTGAAGTAGCCTTGGCTGATTTGCAATTCTGTGAGAAAGAAGTCCTCATTAGGATTAGTTTTGATCACCAAAGTCCATAATTCTCTTACATGATTTCTTGTGTTATAATAATGATACAATGTTGTCAATTTTTATTTGTTCATTCCAAGCATTTTAAGAATCAAAGTGATATAGTTTTTAAAAAGCTTAACTTGTAATTGACCTAGTTATCTTTAAAAGTTAAAAACATTGATATTGAATTGTTTTTATTGGTTGTTTTTGGAATTTTAAAAATAAATAAAACAAAGCTTTTTTTACACATACAAATCAAGAAAGCAAACAACTATCGAAAGATATTTACACGAACTGAGCTGCCAGTAAAACCTCGTTTTTCTTCCTTAATTCGCAGATATTCCACCATTTTCTGAAAGTAAATGGATAGACAATCATATTATGACTATTAAACACACAAAATACAAATTTATAAACAACAGATACATTGGGGCCAGGCATCTCAAAACAGATGGCTACAGCAGAGTATATTTTGACCATCACAGTTTCTAACCGAAGGGTTCCATCACAAAATGCAATATAAACCAAAAATTGAAAAAGAAAAGTTAATGCCCCTGTCATTCATTTTGAAATCTCTACCAGTAAACAGTTTCCTTCTTTCAAAAAACGCAATGTATCACCTTCATTGCAGCTTGACAATTCGCTGTTTTGTTACAAAACACGAAATACGCCAATGATTGTTTTTCACAAAACGCAATACATGCATTCTCAGCCTACCAATTGGCAAACATCCATCCACTCTCATCCCAGTTGTGTGAATTTCTTTCAATGATGGGCATTATCCTTGGCTGTTGTTAACAATTTGAATTTTTGTTTTAGGCGGAGTTTTTCTGCATTTTTTATCCCTAAAACACCATGAACGAGTTTGATGATTGATTAGATTTTTATTGTTTTCTTCTTTTTTTATCTCTTTTTTTTTTATTTAAAGGAGTGTTGCTTTCATATTTTCTGGATATATCGCATTTTGTGAAGAATACAGATGATGGATATGTTGCATTTTGTGAAAAAAGGTGAAATTAAGGCTTTAATTCTGAGAAAAGTACATATGTCTGATTGAAGGCATTATCATTGTTAACACATCCTCTCTGTTTGTGACAGATTAAGATAACAACTGTTCACCTGACAGATCATGAACATGAGTAACACATTTTTTTACTTTTTCTTCACTTCGAGCCATTTGGATATATCACTTTTTGTGATGGAGCCCTTATTCTACAGTCTTTGTGAAAAGTGGCATGATCATGAATGTTCATGATTGAAATAATATCAACCCAATTCAAAAAGGCATATCTTTGTCTCATTATTGGTCTGATAAATGATATTTTACAGGTTGATATGTGCAAAATAAAAATGTAAAAAAAATAAGTGCTACAAGGCTTTAGTAAAACCAGTTTTAGCTTATGGTAGCAGTGCCTGGGACCCACACCAACACAGCTACATACACAAAATTCAGAAAGTACAAAATAATGCAGCCCGATTTGTAACTAATAATTACACATACACTGAAGGAAATACCAAAACTGCATGAACCAATTGCAATGGATACCTTTAGAAGAACATAGAGCCAGAAATAAAATTAATATTTTCTTTAAGGCTATAAATGGCCAACTATTTATTCCATTAGTTCAGCTTAAACTTAATACACCAACAACCAGATCAAACATACATGGTTCCATCTTCAAATATTAATTGTCACCTGCACTCATTTGACCCTAATACAGTAAGGCTGTGGAATGGACTGCCAACAGAAATAAAACTCAGTAATAGTACTGAAGACTTTAAAAATAGAATTAAATACACCTCATTAAAACCAAAATTGGATAAAAATTTTGGGTTAAATTAAAATATGTGCGTTGACAGTAATACTCAAGAAATGAGTTGGTCAGTTATTATGAAAAAAGAAGAAAGAAGAAAATCTATACTTTTAATACAAAAGTAACAAATAATGACTCTAATCTGTTACCTATGGAAAAAGGTGACATCATACAGGGTTATTATATATTATCATGCTCTGTGATGTAATAATATCCCTAATTTTGATCCAATTTTTCCTGCTTTTAAATCCATACATGATAAAAAAAACTGAACAACTGGCATCGTTTTGACTATTCAACACACACAAAAAGTTAATTGCTTTCAATACAAACTTACATATCTGCGATCTTCAGTTGGAGTCCGCACTTTAAAAGACATACCCCTCCCCTCGTGCCAAAGGTGGAATGGCTGATTTGGAGCGAGGCGGTCTCATGTTTCCATCCTGAAAAGCCAATGACAGAAAAGTGACAAAAATTAGGAGAATCAGCGGAATTCAACAAGCCAGCCAAGTTCTATTAATTAATTGTTTTTAACAACAACAAAATATGGAGGGTTACGAAGAGCTAGAACTTCGGGTTGTTGGGATTTTTTACCAGTTATATCTTTATCACCACATAGAATAAAATTTAAACAGTTCGAAAATTTTCTGTTCAATCACTTTGTAATCAACAACTCCATGCGAAATCGCGGTAGGAATTTGGGAAATATATTTCAGGAGGAAATAAAGATGCATTGTGCTGTTGTCTTTAAAGTCATAAACAATAATATCTTTTTTATTCATGTTTAGTCCAAAAAATCACAACTTTTAAACTAGGTTGTGAAATAATTATAATGTTTGCCTTTATCAACACTTGCTTATTCTAAGTAAAGAAAACTGGAATATAAACAACAAACAAATAAACAGCACAACAACAGTAAAGAAACTTATATGTTGATTAAAACCTCTTGCAACAAGATCATAATATCAATCAAGGATAAATTATTAACAAGATTGAACATGATCTCATAAATACTAAAACATATAATTTTAAAAATCAGCTTTGTCATTACAAAGAAGGCCATGTAAGCTATGCTTTTCTAAAATGTGTGGACTATTTGCCTGTCTGTAGTTTTTGTTTGAAAAGTCCTGATCACACTCTACTACCCTACTGAATTACTTCTCACAAACCTAAGCTATGTTCTTGATAGTGAAGAGGATGTTGTGACAAACCTAAGCTATGTTCTTGATAGTGAAGAGGATGTTGTGACAAACCTAAGCTATGTTCTTGATAGTCAAGAGGATGTTGTGACAAATCTAAATTTGTACAATTTTGTTTGAAAGACAAATAACTGATAATGAACGTAATATACACATAGCCCTCAGATACTTCAAGCATGTTTGAAAAGCTGTTTTTGAAGTGTTCTGGTGGACACATGTGTACAAAATCGAGAATTACGAGAGTTTTACTTTCATTTGTATAAACCAATATGTTAATGTGTAGAGATTTAACTTTCAATTGCTTCAATGTATATTTTAAGGTCTTCCGTATATCTCCTTTCTTGTCCATCTCCCATAAACTCAAATTATTTTCTTTATCCTAATAATGGAATGAAAAAATCAGTAATAATATATAAAAAAAGTATTCAGAAAATTGCTTTCCATGGAAATAGTGTGTGAAGAGAGATTAATCTATTTCCTCTGTGTCTGCCCATGAAAGATTGGAAACTTATTCTTTGTCTTCTCTAGAGTTTTTCAGAATATTGCTTGATTTACACCTCGCTTGGTTGTTCAAAGAATACAATAAAGAGGTAACATTAACACACCGTGGTACATATGATCAAGATATACATCCTGTATAAAGTTTTCATAGTTTCTATAAAGCAGCCAGCCATTGTTCCTCTGTTTTTAATGAGTTTTAGCTGTTTTTGAGTCTGCTGCAACCATCGGAAATGGCGACCATCCCGTGCGCCAAGGCCTACACTGGCATACATGTATTATATGCAGCCACAGGCACTTGGGTAATATCAGTGACCGTATGGTTAGGCTGCCAGACTTGATATCGAGAGGTCCTGGGTTCGAACTCATGACGTTGTGTTCCTCGGGAAAGGCACTTAACACGCATTTCCCCACTCGACCAGGATGTAAATGCGTACAAGCACTAGCTTGGGAGTAAAAACCTGCCTTAAACAATCGTCCCTTTTCAGGAAGTGAGTATTATCACCTGTGACGCTTCGCGCTACAGAAAGCGGGATAAGGTCTAGCTCTATGGGTTGTAACGGTATTGATGAAACTGAAGTAATAGGCACTTCCGGTTGGCTTTCCTAGACGATCCGGGGCCCTAAATATAGCATAGGAGGCTGCGGTAACCCCTGCAATGCTAAGGTTTTGTTTGCGACTGCTTGCGTGAGTTATGGATCCAAAGCATCGTTGAGGTGATGCATGTATCGGTGTTACGAGGAGCAAAGCGACGTGGTTCTCTTCGCCCACGTCAGTCTCAAGCTTCCTTCGGATACATTATACGATTCGGTGGGGGGGGGGAGGGGACTCGGTAGTCTAGAGGAATGCGTCAGCCTTTCAACCAAAAGGTAGTGGGATCGAGCCTCACCAACGGTTGAACAATTTTCTCGAGTTTTTCCGAGCAAGTTCTACTCCCCCCCCTGGTTCAGGTAAGTGAATCGACACTTAGTCTCCTTGGAATCGGACGATAAAAGGAGGTCCTGTGTTGATTACACCACGCTATGCACGTTAAAGATCCCTTGGCTGTTTACAGGGCAGTCAGGACAAAATTAAAAATCCTACTAAAAACTCTGAGATCACCTTAGTTGTAGATGTGGGTAAATCAAATCAATTCAATATCAAATTATACGATTCAAGTCTGTGTCTTATGAATTGAAAGTTATAGCTCTGTTCCCTCTAAGCTCATACCAAGAAGAAAATGTGCGTACGGTTTGAGAAAGTATGTCTGCGCACACCAATAAAAAAAATTTTAAAAACTATTCTCGTCTAACGTTCAATCTCATGCCGCACACAGTTCTCACTATTTTGGGATTTGTTTCGCTAATCTTTGCACAACACCAAAAAGATATACGCACACAGACTAGAAAAAGAAAGAGGGGAAAAGATTGCTCTGGAAGCATTACTTTCTGAACAACCCACACACTTCTCCTGGCACACACTAAAGTCCGAATTCGAGATGCTAACTTTTCAGTTTATTATTTTATTTTTATTTTATTTTATTTTATTTTATTTACCCCCAGGCGACCTAAGTTTTACCCACATCCACAACTAAGGTGATCTTGGGGTCTTTGGTAGGATTTTTTAAATTTTGCCCGGACTGCCTTGTATTGTAAACAGCCAAAGGGTCTGTAACGTGCACAGAGTGTTGTGATCAGCACACCGAACACTCACGAGACCTCCTTTTTATCATCCGTCTCCGATCCACCTACCTGGACCAGAGGAGGGGTGGGGTGGGGGTAGATTTTACTTGAAAAAACTCGAGACAATTTTGCAACCGTCGGCGTGCCTCGAACCCACTACCTTTTGGTTGAGAGGCCGACACCTTGCCTCTAGACTACCGAGTCTCCCAGAACACACTGAAGCCCGAATTCGAGATACTTTCAGAGCTTTGTAACCCTGTTTTCCTCATGTGTTGCATTCCGCTGTTTTAGCCTTTTTTGTTCTTTAGGATGTTGGGTTTTTTTCTTTTGGCGGGGAGGGGGGGTGGTTATTCTTTTACCCATCAGTTAAAAAGGCTCCTTCAAGGCTATAACGGCCCATGGAACCGGGGATTATCTCGGTTTCTATAGCGTGAAGCGGAACAGGTGAACGTGGGACCTCATGATCCCAAGTCTGGCAGTCTAACCACTCGGCCACCGACGCCATTTTCCCCATCAAGACTTTGTAAGAAACGGTTTATGTCCCCATCAGGTAGAACTTTGTAAGAACCCCATCAAGTAGAACTTTGTAAGAAACGGTTTATGTCCCCATCAGGTAGAACTTTGTAAGAAACGGTTTATGTCCCCATCAGGTAGAACTTTGTAAGAAACGGTTTATGTCCCCATCAAGTAGAACTTTGTAAGAAACAGTTTGTTTGAACTTGGTAAGAAACGGTTTGTGTTGTTCGAGAGCAGTAAATAATGTCGTTGGGTTTTTTTATGGGGGTTTTTTCTTCGTCAGTAAAGTCTGTCTTTATTCTTCTGATTTTGAGAAAGCAACCAAAAAAAAACCCCTAAACCTTCAACTTAGAGATGATTTAATGGGGCATTTAATCGTACAGTTGATTCATCGACAAACTGACAGTTTAACGGACAGACGCTAGATCTAGGTCATCGTTGAGACAATTTGTCGACGAGAGAAGTTCCTTTCAGACGAACAGTTTTTTTTATAAACTCTTTGGACTGTTGTACTTTAGTTGTAGCTAGTTTGCGCGAAATTCAAAACGTCAACAAAAACAAAGCAAAACGAAACACACACAAAAATTTTAACTGGGTAATCCGGCACTAAATTGCGTTCCCCGCGTATATGTACTAATTTTGGGTCGCTGATCACGAAAATCATATTATTTTTCTGATTTGACCAATTTTAGGTAATTTCTAGACTGTATTTTAAGTCCGCCTGCGGCAACATCAAAGAAGTCACTCCCTCGTCGCTACTCGTCGCTCATCTTCAGTTCGATTGCGGGAAAATATCTGGCGTCGCCAGGTATCTGGCGTCGCCAGGTATCTGGCGCCTGGGCTGAGAACCCTTAGATATCGAGAGGATTGCTCGTTTCCACGCTCAGGTTTATCGAGAAGTTGATAGGATTCCCGCCATCCTTTCGATATCGTACAGTTTGTCGATGAATCAACTATACATGTAAAGGGGCCTTTAGATAGCATTTGCAAACCGGTTGCGCATTATGACACGGTACTCACCAAGCATGGGGACTTGATATATCCGATGCAAGGTGTCGACCTCTTAACCAAAAGGTCGTGGGTTCAAGACCCGACTGGTTGAATAGTTTTCTCCAGTTTGTTGGGGGGGGGGGGGGGGGTTCGAGTAAAACCTAACCACTTAATCAAGGTAGATGAATTGACTCCTAGTCCGCTCGGAGACGGGGAATCCCAACATCCTTCTGTGCACGTTAAAGATCCCATGGCTGTTTACTGGGCAGTCTGGGCAACATTTATTTTTAAATCGTACCAAAACCCTCGAGATCATTTTAGTCGTGAATGTGGGTAAAATCAAATCAAATCAAATCAAATTAAATTTCAAAAATCAAATACTCATCAAGCCAAGGTAAATTCCAGACATATTCCTGAAGCGATGGGGATGGGAGGGGGTGGGCAACCCCCTCCCCACCCCACCCCAATCCCCCACATCCCTCCTTCCAGAGATCACCTTAGTTGTGGATGTGAATAAAACCAAATCAAATGTAAAGAATCAAATACTCACCAAACCAAGGTAAATTCCAGTCATGTTCCTGGAGCGATGTGGTACCGATGCTGACGAGTAGGGCATGTTTCTGGTCATTGGCAGACCGGCGCTGCGAGGAGTATTATACATGGGTATATGCATGACGTATGTACGGCCTCTAATTAATAGGGTAGTGGTAGGTGGGAGGGGACGGCGGAATGAATGGGGAATACAATGATAATTGTAGTGTTAGGTGATAAATAGCAGATAAAACACACGATTTGAAGCAGTGTTACAAACAGGGAGTTGAAAGAGCAGCTGGTCAAAGCGTAGGTATGGTTACTAGGGGAATGAAATGCAGTTGAGTTAGCTGCTACATGGTTGTTGGTGTTAGGCTCTAGATCTGAGTAATCACAGGCCAGGAAGTGTTAGGCTCTAGATCTGAGTAATCACAGGCAGGAAGTGTTAGGCCCAGTCTTATAATATAGGAGTTGTTGGTATGGTTGTTGTTGTTGTTGTATAATCTGGAATGGAGAAAAGAAATACGAAACAACAAAAGAAATGATAACGTCTAGCGTACATAATCAAGCAACAACAACAAAACAAACTACATTGAATGCGTGTTAGGTAGACGGGTTTTGAAAATGAAACCAAATGAAAGCAAGCAGGGGTTGGGTTTGTTTGCTTGTTTGCTTTCTTGTGATTATTTTTTGTTGGGGGGGGCGGGGGGGGTGTGTTGTTGTGTTGTTGTTTTTAAGGATGGACGGGGGGGGGGGGGGTTCTGCAGTTTTCGCTAATACTTATATCGTCTACATGGCCCTTTTCAGTTAGTTCTCTCAAACTGTTTCGATCCCTTCTATTCCACCTTTTAGCATCTAGCGTTAGTCTTATACATGTATTATTATGACTTTCATTATTTTTATAATTATTATAATAATCATCCGAAACAGGGAATTGGCGAAAGAAAAATAGCATAGCGAAGATTAAACGAATTGGCAGAATGCATAAAGACTGGTACAGAAATTCCTCTTCACCTGAAACAGAGGGATCTTTTTGGTCGATAATCGGAATTTGTTTTTCTAAAAATAAATCAGGCCCAAATCAGTGTGACGTTAAGCTTGACGTGCTGCAAATAGATTGTAGATCTAGACTTAACCGGGAGTCTCTAATAGGAATATCCGTTCTCCGAACGGCTTTGCCGACCTTGCAACCCCACAGACTAATAAAATTTACTTACCACTTGAAACAAAATTCTTTTTTTTTAAATAGCACAGCGAAAATTAAATCGGTTGGCATAATGCATAAAGACTGATACGAAAAACTACTCATTATGCGAAAAGGAGGAATATTTTGGTCGATAACATTTTTTTCTAGACCTAACTGAATCAATGCAATCTTAGCCTACCGTAATCTAGACTTATTCGGTACGATGAAAGTAAAAGGGGATCCAGTTTTGAAATAATTGTTTCATTTAATATT